>OY282640.1:72937059-73189040 GCA_958299015.1 Tetanocera ferruginea
ATATCATGATTAATACAAGGCCAGTATACTGAATCTCGTGCCAAACTTTGACAGCGCTGTATACCCATATGGCCCTCGTGAATATAAGACAACATTTTTTTTCTAAGACTTTGTGGAATTATAATTCGGTTCGCTTTTAAAAGCATTTTATTAACGATTGAAATGTCATCTTTTGAATTGAAATATGGCATAACTTCTTTATCAACTTACTTTTTGTTCGCAGGCCATCCATTTCTTACATATGATTTTATTTTCATTAAGGTTTCATCTTCCTGAGTAGCTTTCTGAATATCTGCGAAATGAGCATCAGATAACGCTACTTGCGATATAAGAAAATTACAATGCAAATCAAGCTCATTCTCAAATTCGATTCCTGTTGTCTCTTTTAAAGGGGCCCTAGAGAGTGTATCCGCTATAAATAGGAATTTACCTGGCTTATAGACAACTTTTAAATCATAGCACTGTAATCTTAACATGAAACGCTGCAGACGAGCAGGTACTTTGTACAATGGTTTTGAAAACAATGAAACTAATGGCTTGTGATCAGTTTCTACGATAACTTTTAAGCCATAAACGTACTGATGGAACTTCACACAGCCGAAAAGAATTGCAAATAACTCCTTTTCTATTTGCGCATAATTGATTTGAGCATTTGTTAGTGAAGCTGACGCAAACGCAATGGGATTCTTTTCATGCAAAATTGTAGCGCCAACAGCAAATTTTGAAGCATCAACTGACATTATTAGTTGTTTTTTACTGTCAAAATACGTTAATACTGGTGCTATAGTAACTTCTAACTTCAACTCATTGAATTCTTTTTCATGAATATCATTCCAATGCCAATGTATGTCTTTCTTTAAAAGATTCCTCAAATTTTTATTTTTATTTGACAAATTATTTATAAAAGAACCCGGATAATTAACCATACCTAGGAATCTTTGCAATTCTGTAACAGTAGTTGGTGCTGGCAATGCCGTTATTGACCGAATTTTATCTTTATCTGGTTTGACACCCTGCTCATCAAAAATGTGCCCAATAAACTTAACCTGTTTTTGATACAATTTTGATTTATTTTTATTGAATCTTAAACCAACACTTCTAGCTCTTTCCAACACTTTACGTAATATTATGTCATGTTTTTCAATATCAGACGCATGTATTAGAAAATCATCCATGTAAATATCTAAACCGTTTATGCCACTAAACAACCTCACCATTTCGGCATGAAAAATCTCAGGCGCAGCGCTTATGCCAAATGGTAGGCGTAAAAATCGATACCTGCCAAAAGGTGTGTTGAAAGTGCATAATTTTGATGACTTTTCCTCCAACGGCATCATCCAAAAACCCGAATTTGCATCTAAGGTGCTAAATATTTTTGATCCACTTAATTTGGACTTGCATTCATCAATATTTGGTAGAGGAAAATGTGGTCGTAAGATTGCCCTGTTAAGATTTCTTGGATCCAAACACAAACGTATACTACCGCTAGCCTTTGAGACTAAAACAATGGAACTCACCCACTCAGTGGGCTCCTTAATAGGTACAATAACATTTAAGTTTACCATTCTATCTAATTCTTTTTTATGAGGCTCATGTAATGTAAAAGGTATTTTGCGGGGCGCATCAACTACAGGTATTATGTCTTTGTTAATTTTTAAACAACATTAATTTTTAAGTAAACCTAAACCTTCAAACACGTCTACATATTCATTAATACATTTATTCGTTATTGCATTGATTTTCTGCACTTAATTCATTTTTACAGCAGTTGGCAATCCTATTATATTATTACAATGCATATCTACTATGTGGAAACAACTGAAATAATTTTGATTTTTAAATAGAAATGACATATCGCAAGACCCTAAAATTGGTAATTTCTCACCACTAAATGTTATTATATTATTTTTTATATTCTTATTTAATTTAAATGTCTTAAAGATACTGAATGTTTTAATAGACATCAAATTTACTTGCGCGCCAGTGTCCACTTGACAAAGAATATCCTGATTTGCGATGTTGACGTTTATTTTCCATTCTCGTTCACTGCTTTCTATTTGATTTTGGTTGATCAACTCGTTACGGTCTTCATTCTGCACTACGCCAACAAAAAAAATCTTCATTGTCGTCGCTGTTGCCTAAGTTTTCATAAACATCGCCTGTTTCTAACTGCTTTATATATTTGTTGTTGTTGAATGCAGTTCGCTGCTTTCTATAGCACATCTTCGCAAAATGATTTTGCTTACCGCACACGTGACATGTTGCGCCTTCTGCTGGGCACTTAAAACTATGTTTTAGACCGCATCTGCTGCATATTTTTGTTGTTGCTGAGGTCGTTGTTGTTGGTTTTACCATAGACTGCAACGGTTGTTTTCTCTGCCCGTACATTGTTTTCTGTTGGTACTTTAGCGCTGCGACTGAGCTAACCTCATGTTCACTTGTCTGCTCAAACACATGTGCGTTTTCCTTCGCTGTTTCAATGCTTTTGGCGATGTCCATTGCTTTTTGAAGTTTAATGCCACCCTCGCTCAGGAGTCTTTCTCTGATGTTCGCCGAATTTTGTGAAAGGCCACATATAAATGTATCTCGCACTAGTTCTTCTCGAATGCCGCCGAACTCGCATGTCAAGCTCAAATTTTGAAGTGCTGCTGCATATTCACTTATTGACTCACCTTGATCTTGTCTGCGCATGAAAAAACTATGACGCTCCTTTTACTTTATTAGCTTTGGGTACAAAATATTCATCCAGTTTTCGAAGAAGATCCTCATACTTGACTGTGTCAATGTCTTCATTGAAAGAATAAAAAATTTCCAACGACGCCGGTCCCATGTGGTGTAGAAGTAGAGCAACTTTCCTAGAGTCAATCTCACCTTCGAGATTTCGCTGGTTCTTCTCCAGTTTTTTCATTCCGCTGCCAAATTTGTTGATTTTAAATTAATTTGATGAAGTACAGAAAGCATTGCTTGGCCTTGAATGGCTATTTCAGCTTTGTCGTCGACCATTTTGAAATGCTTTATTTTGTTTTATATTTTCGGCAGCTTCCACATCTGACACCATTTTGTGTTTGCAGTCATTTTTATAATAAGGGTATTCACTTCAACGCTGAAATTTCCGAAATCGCAAATTTCCGAAGAGTTGAAGTGAGCGACCGTTTTTATTTTTTTTATGCTTCTGTCACCATGAAAGTCGCCATAGCAGGCTTTTATCGAACGCCAACAAAACAATTAATTGTGTCTACCTTTTGTTAAAATAAATATTGCTTGCCGCCTTAATAATATTTAATAAATAATTAAGTTATTGCATAATAAACTAAATATGATGCTTAATTTGACGAATTTATATGAGAACATTCAAAATGTTCTTCTTCTTATAATATTTTGCATGTTCACAATGACTCACATCAATCGAACAGTTCTACTAACGACTACTGAACAGATCTTTTCTTCGCAAATTTACGACGATTAATTTTCATCAACTCAATGGATGATTAAATTTAAGCAAACTTCGGAAAACCAAAACAACAACAATTGCACTGAAATTTTCGTAAATTTGCGATTTCTGAAATTTCAGCAGTGAAGTGAATACCCTAAATGCCTTTATTTCAACTCGTTGATTAAATCTACTCGTATAATAGTACAGGATTGCAATTCTAAGGTAAATAAGTAGTTAAGTATAAGTAGTATAAATATAGTAGTATAAGTTCTAAGTAAGTAGTAGAAATGTTATCAATATGTAATTGGTAAGTTTACACAACAACTGCTACCACTTTTTCCACTAACATATACATTTTTCATATTTCAGTCGTTTCTGGATATACTGTTTACAGTATCCAGGTTGTTCACTATATCAAGTTTGTCAGTTTTTGTTAAAAAACTCGTTTTATTTACTTAAAATAAACATTTGTGCAAGATATCATTAGAATAAATTTGTAGAAAAGATAATTTTTGAGTTTTTGTTCGGAAACTCATTTTATTTGATCAATAAACACATTTGTGTATGTAAATGCAAGAGATCATTAGATTCAATTTGTAGGAAAATAAAAATGTACATTAAAGTGGGTCGGCCTCCATACAAAAAAAAAAGTTTGAAAAAACCAGCCCCTATTTTAAAGTTGACTTCGAGAGGATTCCGATAAAAAAATTTTCTTTTGGACCGCCGGAAAACAGCCAAAATGGTCTTTTTTCATTGCATTACATGTCAGATCTTAAAAAATTATGTATCGTTGAAAAGGGCTTAATGAGCACTACATTGTCTTATTAGAACATTTTGACTTTTGAGGTTATATTCAACTAGTAGGTCCCGTTAGCCCGATTTACCCATCTTAAATTTCTTTTTTTCTCCCATAAGATTGAACTCCTTCAAATTTGCTCAATCTGTGTTCAAAAAATTATATATTAAGTTTAAAAACAAGGAAGTTATAATAGTTCAAATATTTGATATAAATATTTTTTTTATATAAAATTAACTTTTATTTTAGTCAACGAACAATTATATACCAAGAGTTTGAAAAAATTCTTCAAGAATTCAGAGGTACATAACAAGTCATATAAAAGAACATTATGAGTAATTAAAACATCCACATAAATACCATGAAGTGGAATGGAACAAGATTTTTCTTATATGTCAGTACTAATGTGGCATAGAAACAAATGCCCAATGTAACTGCTGCGGTTTTGATAAGATTCCTCAAAACTCTCAATATTTTTATATTGATCAACGTGGACCAAGACAGTTGACTTTTGATAATATACAAGAACAAGTTGAAAATGTTGAAATGGCTGATGAAATTTTACCACTGGGTATGTTCTTTGCTCAAGCCTTGTAGGTTGTTTTTTTGAGAAACTTGAATATATTGTGACGTTTCTTTTGCAATTTTGTTTAATTTATGTAATTTTTCGTTGCATAAAATACAAGTTAATTTTTTAAAAAAAAAGGATTATATTAAATATTTGAACTATTATAAATTCTTTGTTTTTAAACTTAATATATAATTTTTTTAACACAAATTAAACAAATTTGAAGGAGTTTAATCTTATGAGAAAAAAAAAAAGAATTTTAAGGGGGGCTTAATCGGACTAACGGGGCTTACTAGTTGAATATGACCTCAAAAGTCAAAATGTTCTAATAAGACAATGTAGTGCTCATTAAGCCCTTTTCAACGACATATAACTTTTTAAGATCTGTCATGTAATGCTTAAGTTATGCAAAAAAGTCCATTTTGGCTGTTTTTCCGGTGGTCAAAAGAAAACAATTTTTGTTGTCGGAATCCTCTCGAGGTCATCTTTAAAATAAGGGGGTGCTTTTTTCAAACTTTTTTTTTGACCCACTCTAGTGTACATGTATGTGTACTTATTTAAAGAATTCGCGAATAGATGTTTGCTTCTTGCGTCCAGAAATTGACTTTTCTACCGCTTTTTCGCGTAGATTTCGCATTGCTAGTATACCAGCATAATCTGTAGTGACCATAATCGGCTTCAGCCCATGCGAAAGCTTTATAGAAACTTTCAAAAGCTTCAGTAGCTTTAACAGGGTTTGTTATATGCATTTCACCTTGGTCGTCATCATCAAATCCGGTTATATTCTCGACATCTTTCTCAAAACGGATGGGTTCGTCGTCTTCCATTGCACTCCATTTTTCAATATGGATTTCGGTATAGGTTTCCTTAAATAAAAATAATTAAGAGATAGACGAAAACAAAGGTCAATAAAATTACCTCTGAGATTACAACTTTCAGAAAACTCTGTATTCCATGGACTTCTATATATATTTGCTGCAATATTTTTTGGCGAATTAAGCTCAAACATCATCGTCTTCATTTTCGCATTGATTTGGCTCTGTTGCATTGAAGCATTCTAACAAAGACATTTCGCTATTACATTTACTTCCAACTGATTCCAAGCAAGCATTAAAAATGAGACAGCATCTTTTAAAGTTAGGGTTTTTAAAAACTGAGTGATGTTATCCTCCCTTAAAGCTAATAGCAATAGATGTTTTTTGTAATACAGCTAAGTTATGCGAATCACATTTTGATCCATAGGCTGAATTAAGGACGTGACATTTGGTGGCATATAAATAACGAATATAGAACCATCAGCAGTTTTAAGCTCAGTTTCTGGCGGGTCACTAGGCGCGTTCTCAAGCAATAGGATAGCTTTGGTTTGTAAACCCTTTTGTTGAAAAAACTTTTCGACCTAAAGGCAATCATATACGAAAAATACTCTGTTAGAGTGCATACATATAATGAATTTTAAATTTACAATTTGTAGCTGAAGGACAAAACAATGGTGAAACCATTTTCTGAAGATGTCCGCAGTCATCTATGCATTCTAAAGGTTCTTAGAGGTAGTCTAGTGGAATGTCATACACCTAAAAAGAGCGTGGCTTTTTTGCACGCCCAATTATTAATGGCCTGACCAGTTGCATTTTTGCATACAAGAAAAGTAATTTTGGCCTTTTCTGCTTTTCTCCCTGGAGCTGTTTTTTCAGTTTGGCTGACATAAGTTCTTTCAGGAAGTATCTTCCAAAACAAACAGGTCTCGTCTGCGTTGTAAATTTGGTCTTTGCAAAGCTTCAACTGATAAAAATTATTATTGAGCTTATGCTTAAATGGTTCAATTGCTTGGGTACCGGATGAGAGTTTTTCACCGGACACTTTAAACAGTCGAATTCCGAACTGAGATTTGAATCCAGATAACCACACTGGCGTGAAAACTTGCTTCTGTTTCCTTAATATCAGCGTGCAACTTTATTGCCCTTTCTTTTAGCATTTTCCCACTGACTAGACAGTTTTTTTTGCGTTGCTCTACAACCATGCAGGGATACTCGCCTTTTCTAAGAGTCTTCCCCTTAGATCCACTGGTGTGGTGAGAGATAATTTAAGGTCTCTTTTTGTTTATTCTCGAAATTGTTGACTTAGCCACTCCATATGTACTTGCCAAAGATGAAACGCTTACACCTTTTCCTATGCTTTCAATAATTTATTTTTTGCTTTAACGACAGGAATTTCCTTGAAGACATGATCGCACTATCAGTTTATTAGCATTCAAAAGCTTTTAAATACACAAAAATAAAAACACACTTTCGGCCACAAACGAAAAATAAAAAACACTTACACTAACGACAGAAAGAAACAATTGATTTTGTAGCAATCAACAGCAAAAGTACAATTTAGGGGAATACTCGCTTTCATTTCTGATTCCTTTATGTGTTTTTGTTGTTTTCTACTTGAAGTTGCTTTCAAAATTTTGTTCACTATTTAGAGGTTTTCGGTTGCATTCGGTTTTAACGCGTGCTGTTATGGATTGATACCGTGAGAAGAGGAGGGAAGAGAGACGCATTTTCAGGCAAAAAAAACCAAAGGCGGATATGCGTGAGTGGAAATTGAGATGCAAGGCGACAGGAATGAGACTCGAAAATTTTTCGATAAAATAAGACGCCTGGCCGATGGTTTTAAGACCGGAACCTCTTCCTGCAAGGATGAGAATGGGAATCTAGTGACAGATATCCAGAGTACACTGATGTTATGGAGGGAGCACTTCTCTAGACTTTTAAATGGCGACGCTGACAACAATCCCGCCAGTGGAGATGATATCCGGGAAACTCCAATTATGGATGACAGCGTTGGAGTTCCGCTGCCCGACTATAACGAGGTCTTAACAGCTATAGCTCGGCTTAAAAACAACAAAGCCGCAGGAGCCGATGGCCTACCGGCTGAGCTGTTTAATACCGGTGGCGAAGCTCTGTTGAAATGCATTCACAGACTTCTATGCAGAATATGGTCGGAAGAATGCATTCCAGATGATTGGAACCTCAGTGTGCTCTGCCCAATCCACAAGAAAGGCGATCCCACCATTTGCGCCAACTACCGTGGGATAAGCCTTCTTAGTATCGCATTTAAGGTCCTGTCGAGCGTATTGTGTGCACGACTAAAGCCCATCGTTAACCAACTGATTGGACCTTATCAGTGTGGCTTTAGACCTGGAAAGTCCACCATCGACCAGATCTTTACGCTCCGACAAATCTTGGAAAAGACCCTCGAAAAACAAATCGACGCACAAAATCTTTTTGTCGATTTCAAAGCCGCCTTCAATAGCCCAATAAGGAGTCAGCTATACTCCATCATGTCTGAATTTGGTATTCCTGCGAAGATAATACGTCTTTGCAGGATGACACTGAACAACACCAGCAGTGCAGTGAAAAGGACCTCTCCCTTCCGTTCGATACCAAGCGAGGTTTCAGACAAGGTGATTCCTTATCGTGCGACTTCTTTAATATAGTAATAGAGAAGATCATCTAATCTGCTGACCTGAGACGCAGCGGCACAATTTTCTATAAGAGTGTTATGCTGCAGGCGTATGCAGATGATATCGAATTAATTGGCCACAATACGCGCGAAGTCAGTGCAGCATTGTCCAGGCTAGAAAAAGAGTCAAGTCGAATGGGTTGCAGTGAACGCAGATAAAACGAAGTATCTTGTGTCAACAAACAAACAGTCCCAGCGTCTTGGAAACCACGTCTCTGTTGACAACACCTCCTTTGAGGTAGTGAAGGACTTGTTTACCTGGGATCCAGCATTAACTCCTCAAACGATATCAGCATTGAGATTAAACGAAGGATAACTCTTGCCATCAGGTGTTACTTTGGGCTCAGTAGGCAATTGAGAAGCAGAGCTCTCTCTCGACGAACAAAACTGACACTCTATAAGCCAATAATCATGCCCGTCCTACTATTACAAACCTGGACGTTGAGCAGCTCTGGTGAAAGGACTTTAGGAGCGTTGGGAGAAAAATCCTTCGCAAGATCTATGGTCCAATCTGCGTCAATGGCGAGTACTGAATACGATGGAACCACGAGCTGTATGAGCTATGTGCCAACATCGATATAGTCAAGCGTATTAAAATAGAGCGGCTTCGCTTGCTAGGTCATGTAGAGAGAATGAACGACGAAACTCCAGCGAAAAAAATATTGGTACCCAGCGGTGGCCAACGCAGACGAGGAAGACCGCATCTCAGGCATTGGATAGCCTGACAACGCTTGGAGTTTCCAACTGGAGCCAGCAAGTGCACGACAAAAGAGGCTGGCGCAAATTCTTAGACGAGGCCGAAACCGACCAACGGTTGTAAGCGCCATCTAAGTAAATAAGTATTTAGAGGTTTTCGACTGTTCACTATTTAGATTACTCCATGTAAAAATTTAAGTGTTCACTATAGCGAGGTGTTCACTATATAGGGTGTTTACTATACCCAGACACGACTGTATTTAAATATTCTTAAAAAACTAAGTTTATGATCAACATGTAACATAATTTTAGAATTATTTGTTTCTATTTTGCATATAAAATAAATAAAGGTTAGCTAAAAAACTGTATTAGAATTTTTATGAGAATGCAGCATATCAATAATATTTTTTTTTTGGGTAGAATATATCTGCCATCCAATTTCTATATAAACCACTAATTCTAGACGCAATCTACCACTATTAAATATTTGTAAGTGACATCACTGCTGCTTGCTTTCGCAGTACCCTGGCAAAAAAAAAAATCAAAACATACGAATACAGTACAGTATGTTAAAGTGCACATTCTTTCCACTTCAGATTAACATTCAAGTTCCAATGCTTGAATGTTATATTACTTGTTTATGCAGTGCTTGTTTAAATACTAAAACATATCTTACTGCAGTGCTTGGTTTGAAATACTATTGCAGAAGTTTGATAGTATTTGAAAGCATGGCAGATGCTTGCAAGTATTTTTTTTTTCATGCTTGTGCAGCTCTTTAGTCAATAACGCAACTTTGTATAGAAAATGTTTTTTTGCAAACGATTAACAATGCGTAAAAATTATTATTTTTATTTTGAAAAGATCCGAGCTAAATGCTCTGACCTTGAGCAGGCCCCGTGTCGATTTTAGACCCAGACCCCAACATGTTTTGATCCGGTGCTGGAGACAGCCATTCACTTCTGCCAACTTTCTTGGAAACTTATTTTCCCCTCTTTCGAATGGGTAGTTTTTGTTTCTTTTTATTGAGACGAACTGGCGAAGAATCATATTAGCTTGAGCTGGCAGCAGACATCTATCTAGATTCTAGAAGTATGTGTAGCATGCAACGTTCTAAAGGTTATAATTGTTGTTGTTGGGTCGATGATAAGCGACGGAAGCACGCTTTGATTTCCGGCTCTGGCTCTTCAGCTATTGGGGTGGGATATCTTGTCTCCTATCACCTTAAATAAAACAGTTACTACAGCGATACTAATTTAAATTTGCGTGCAAGGAATATGATAAAGGAACGAAAAGGGAAGAATTAGAAAATATGTTTTAAAAAGAAAGAAAAGAGAATCTGCGCTCGAAAATGTTGTTGGTGATGTTGTCTCAACCTTTGCCCTCCCATCCATGATCATCAAAAAAAATTCCAAAAATTAAAGCAAAAGATGATCCCAAAAACAAAATAACACAACTTACTCACAATGCTCGCATGAAATCAAACATGTATTTTAGAGATACATTACAAAACCATTCATTGTTTTTATTTAAAACTAATTCAATAATGTAACATATTTTAACCAAAAGAAACTTAATAAAAATAATTACAAAGTAAAAATTCGAAATGTACAAAGTAAAAAAAAATATCATAAAAATATATTGATAATTTCATTAACGCTAACATTATAAATCTATTACAAATTAAATTAAATCTAAATAGATATAAACAAAAAAACAAGTATTCGATTAAAAACAAAGTTAAGTTGTTTCATTGTTTTGGTTTGTTTTTTTTTTCTTAAAGCGCAAGTAAAAGTTCAGACTTTAATGTTCTAACGTTGGTTGTTGTGTTTGTTGTATTTTTCGTATACATCATTTTTTCGGTTTAAGAGAAAAAAAAGCTTTTTATAAATATTTCATAAAAGAGAAATTAAGAAAAAAAACACTTACTTTGCTTGAATCTGCTGCTCCCGCGATGAAAGATCTTTCATGCTGGTCTTTGCTAGAATTTTAGATTTGTATGTGTGTGTGTGAGTTTAATTTTTAGTTTTGTTTTAAAGAGAGAAAGCTTTTCATGTAGTGAGACTAAAGCTTAATTTTCACATACGCGTTCATATTCTATGTTTTTTTTTCTTTTCTTTTTACTTTTTTTTCAGAGCTTTAATTAGAGCGTGTAACTAACTTTAATAACAGCGTCTGAGACACAAATTAAGTGTGGTGAATTTAAAGTTTATATGACACTTTTTTCATGTTTTTTTTCTTCGCACTATGTTAGAAAAACAACAACAAAACCATTATTATAGTTTTAAGCTAAATTTAAGTTTAAAGTATATTAGTTTTAGAATTATTTTAGATTTAAGTTCTTAATAAATATTTTAGCGTAGTTTAGATTAATTTTCAATAGTATTTTAATGTTATTTTAGATATTAAGAGTTTTCAGTTGTGTATTGATTAAGCTTTTAAGTTTTTATTCTATATTTTTATTCTTAGCCTTAAGCTTAAGTTAGACTTTGTTTTAGTTAGGTAAAATAACGAGTTTAAGCTTAGAGTTTTTTTTTTCACAAGCATTAAGCTTTTAAGTTTTACACTAATTTTTAGCGGTGCACATAGTGGTGAGATTTTCATGTACGTTAACTGCATTATAAATATGTAGTTTAGGTGTACATAATTTTTTTTCTTTTTCATTTTTTTCAACGTTAACTTTTCTTTTTTTTCTTATAACTTAATTCTATTTAAATTTTTTTTTCATTTTTTCTGATTTAAATCAAATTTTAGCGTTTCTTTGTTTTCGTTTTTAACAGAATTTCCACATTTTCATTTTTAATATAAATACCGCACTTTTTACTTTTTCTCGAGGCTGAGATGATGATGATTTTTATGATGATGATGCTCTTGATGATCGTCGCGAACTAAGTTCATACTCAAAGCCTGTTGTCCCGAGTTGCATGTTCTTTTGTTGAAAATTGGGTTTCTTCTATATTAAAGCTTTTGGTGTCTTCTCTTTGACTTTCCGAATTCTGCACTAACTCATAACAAATTTTGCCAAATATAAACTTAGTTTCAACAGAAATTTCTAATGGTGCCAAATCTAGAGAGATTTGTTTTTTATGAATGTTTTAATATAATTTTTTTTTAATAAATTTAAAATATTACCCTTTACGGAGATGGCACCTGATAATGAAATTTTGCTTGTTTAAGCAAAGAAGATTTTATGGCAGCAATTCTTCCGTCTTTTAAGCTTTTTAAAAAAATTAAATTTAACATTAGAGAGTAAGAAAGCGAAAAGCTTAATATGATCACTTACTTTAATTTTTTTTTGTTCATAAATCTAAAACTTTTATGTTTAAGGAGATGAATCCAAAATGAGTCAATTGCAACAATGCAAAAATTTATTTAGTCGATTAAACTAATAAATTAAAATAAAATTTCAGCAAAATTTAAATAAAAAATATGTAAATTACTTACATGTCGCACTTAAAGTACAGTCAGCTAATTGAATGTAATTATTAATTTCTTTAGGCTCAAGTTAAATTGATCTTCTTTGGACGACGCTGATAAAGAAAAGAAAGCTTAAATCTTTCGATCAAGCCACGATTCTTTTGCTAACAGCATATCAGAAAGAAATAATCCGCAATAGCGTTAGATTTCCAATAAAAATTATGAGAATTGGTAGACAAAGGAAAATGATAAATCTTCATTTAAGTGAGGTGAATTTCTGTTTTCACACCTCGATTTTGCTAGTTTTGATTCAGTTGGGTTTGAAAAAGAAGGTGTTTAAATTTAAAAAAAGAAAATAGCTTTTTTTGCTACAAGCGCCAGTACATTTCCCCCCCCCCCAAAATCAGATTTTGGTGGTTGAAAACAACGCAAAAGCTGATACCGCTTGTAGCTCAATCAATTCACTGCCGAATATCTTTGGCATGATAAACACCAACAAGTCTTCCTTCTAAATCTTCAAGTTCATACGAACACGTACCTATCTTTCGTCTTAATCGTGCCTTAATGAATGTTGGGGATAACTTTGCATTAAACCCTTTTTCAAAGTTACTTTGTTTAAAATTACGCCGAAACACTTCTTGACCAACATCATATGATACGATCTTGGCTCTGAGGTTGTACGCTCGCTCGTTTCGCTTTTGTTGTAATTGCATTTGATTACAAGCTTTCTTTCTTATTATTTCCAGCGAATCATTTTTATCAAACTTTACTGTTCTATCATCTAGCATATTCAATTTTCTTAAGAGTGCATATGCAGACGCATTGGTGATCATGTGTTGACCAAAAGCCATATAATAAGGTGAAGTATTTATAGCACTGTGTGTTGCTGAACGAAGTGCACAACAAATACTGCTAAGGTGTTCGTCCCAGTCTTTTTGATCCGGTGAAACAAAAGCTCTGATAGCTGAAATAACGGATCGATTGACTCGTTCAGATGCGTTAGATTGTGGCGAATGCACAGCAGTATACAGATGTTTAACACCATATTTTTGAAGCAGAGTATTAAATTTAAATGATTTGAATTGCGTACCATTATCAGAGACAATAGTCTCGGGAACACCAAACGAATGGAAAATCTCTTCTTCTAAAAATTTACAGACTACATCCGCAGAAAACTTTTTTACCGCTTTGAGAAATGGGTACTTTGAAAAATGGTCTAAAATGATGAAAATACCAACATGTCCATACCTAGACCGAGGATATGGACCTAAAAAGTCAACATACAATTTTTGAAAGAATCGCTGAGTTTCAGACGTTTTACCCATTGGTGGACGCAATATAAAATTTGGGTGTTTTGTACACTTGCAAATCTCACAAGAATTGATGTACGACTTAAACTCAGCCACTAAACAAGGCCAAAAGTAAAAACGTCTTATTCGTTCAAGTGTCTTGTTTATACCACCGTGTGATGCTAAATGACTGTCAAGTGCTCTTTTCAACACATCAGCAACCAAAGGGAATCCAAAGTTTCCAAGAAAAATCGTCTTGAAGTTGTTCACCGGTTGCGTGCTCTATTCTTCTATATAAATATTCGTCAATTACTTTCAAGTCTGGAAATTTATTCTGGTTTTCTTTAACATTTCTAATGAGGTCTTTACAGTCATCGGACTTAAAATGTGATGAACTCATATCTACAAAAATACCATTTCCGCCATCGATTTCTGACAAATCTTCTGTGTTTACCCTAGAAAGTGCATCCGGAACTATGTTCTGACTACCACGCCTATGTTGAATTTTAAAATTAAAGCCTTGAAGTTTTAATGCCCATCGAGCTAACCTAGACTTGAGGTCTGTCTGGGACATGAGCCACTTTAACGAAGCCTGATCCGTAATAACTGTGAACTCATGCCCTTCCACACAAGCTCTAAATTTTTTTATACTTAACATTGCTGCTAAGCATTCTTGTTCGGTTACCGAATAATTACGTTGGGCTTGGTTGAGTTTCTTTGACATAAAGGCAATTGGAAACTCTTCACCCTCCGCAGTTATTTGAACCAAGACACTTCCTATTCCTGTTTTGCTTGCATCACAGTGTATGAAAAACGGTTGTGTGAAGTCTGGACTATGCAAAACAGGGGCAGAACTCAAAATGGATTTCAAATCTTCAAAAGCTGATTGTGCGTCATCAGACCAAGTAAATTTGCGATTTGTTTTTAACAAATCGGTTAAGGGGGCTGTCACCGCCATTTAATTAATAGTTAGCGACATCTATACGCCAACATGGAAAACAAAACAAAATAATAACAACCCTGTCAAAATAATACCAACCTGTCAAATAATACCATCCCTGACATATATATATACAACAACGTAAAAGAACAAGCAACAAAGAAACAAGCGATACATGAAAATTCAAATTTAGAGACGCAACGATTTTAAAACTAGACAGACGTGACTTTCTTCGCGCACACTTTTTGATTTATTATAACTTGAATTATATCCTTTTTCATTAACTTATTTAATAAATAAATGTTTTGAAATTAAATTTAGAATTCTTAGTTTGCCGTCACATTGTTTTTAAAATCGTCTCTAAAGTTTTATTTGCCTCTGCCAACTGTTTGCGAAGCACGCCACCTGCGCTGACGTTGACGCAACCTGGATTAAAACGTTCGCTTCAAAATTGTTTGAGAATTTTTTAATACATGGATGAAATGGGCACTAGAAGCAAGCGCAGAAACCAAAAGAATTCTGCTTTGTCTGGTGAAAGTGATTCTGATGACTTGGATAGAACTGTTGTTCCAGTGGGCAGCGAACACGAAGATGAAGCTGCTGCTAAAGATGAAGCCAAAGTCTTGTCGAATTCATCGGTTTCTATGTCCAGCGTCCAACTAAATACGATTCTGCAAGGAATTGCACAGCTGCAAAAGTCTATGCACGATCTTCGACAAGATACATTTCGCGAGCCGGATGAGCTGCGATTGCAAGTAAATGCTGAGACTGCTGCAGATAACCAAGTTTCACCAAAGTCGCCACTAACCATCCAAGTGAAGAAAAACGACCGTGTACTGGTAGATGAAATGCAGATGCCAAATTCATCTGGAGCTGGTGCTCCGCCGCCGCCAGCAAAAGTTGCGCTGCCGCCGCAGCCGACATCAAATGCTGCAAATGGTTGCATGTTTCAGCAACATGCTGCCATGACGTCAGTACCAGCGCATTCGACTTCAAATGTTTTTTCAAATGTTACGCTTCAGCAACAAGTTGCAACGCCACCGCAATATTTGCACGCAGCTGGTGGTGTGCCAAGATTATCATACGTGGAAGACAATTCTGCCAAATTGTTTCCATTGCCAGTCTTCAGTGGAAATCCTGAAGAGTGGCCATTATTTAATCCCGTTTTTATTGACTCCTCAAACCAGTTGGGTTACAACAACAAGCAAAATTTAATTCGCCTGCAGAAAGCTCTGAAAGGAGAAGCAAAGGAATCGGTTTTGTCTATGCTGATATTTCCAGATAACGTTTCGCAGATAATGAGTGAGCTTGAGTTCAATTACGGACGCCCTGATCTTTTGATACGAACTCAAATGTTAAAGATTCAACAGTTTCCTCAAATTGTTGATAATCGCCTGGAAAATATTTTGCCTTTCGCCAACAAGGTTAGGAATATTGTTGCATTTTTTAAATCAAGCAAACTTCATCAACATCTAATGAATCCTATGTTAGTGGAGCAACTTATTGTTAAGTTGCCCCAATCAAAGCAATATGAATGGGCACAACATGCCACTGTTATTGTGCCATATCCAACAATTGAGTCATTTGCTAATTGGGTGAGTGACTTAGCCAAGGTAATAAGTCTAATGCCATGTAGTTCGATTGCTAATAGTCGTCCAAGCTCTCTGCCCACGGCGCAGCCACGTCAAGGACAAGTACCACAGCAGCAGCCACGAACAACGCATCCAAATAACCAAGCTGTACCTGGTGCAGTACGCAGAGTTTTGTACAGTAATGAAAGCACAGCCATCCAAAGCGTAAATGACTCGCGTTCCAGATGTACTCAGTGCAGCCAAAGTCATAAACTCTCTGAATGTACTGATTTTAAGAGTCTCAAAGTCGACGATAGATGGGATTTTGTGAAGAAAAACTTGTTATGTTTTGCCTGTCTAAGTAAAAGGCACGGTTTGGGTCAATGTCGTAAGAAAATTGTTTGTGGTATTGATGATTGCAAACGCATGCATAACAAACTTCTACATAATAATTTAAAGCTGCCACCACAGAAGCAGTCGCTTGAGCACGTCCTCAACTGTCGCTCAAATTATCAGTCTGGGCAACTTTATAAAATTCTTCCCATTACGCTTTTTGGTCCTAAACGCAGCATGTCTAGTTATGCCATGTTCGACGAGGGATCGTCTCTGTCCCTACTTGAAGAAGACGCCGCAGAAGCTCTTGGCTTGAAGGGACAATTACAACAGCTGACTCTACAATGGTTTGCAGATAACGTCACAACTCAACATTCTAGAAAGGTCGCCTTTAGTATAAAAGGAAATTATGCCAACGCTGCTGAGTTTCATTTGAGAAACATAAGAACCATCAAAGGATTGAACCTTCCCACCCAGTCGCTCAACAAAAATGTATATGGACATTTATCTTCAATCCCACTTTCTAATTACGACAATGTTAAGGCAGTCTTAATGCTAGGGTTAGACAACTGCCACTTAGGTATCTTTAAAGGCGTAGTTGAAGCAAAGTCAAATGAACCAGTTGCTGCCTTTACAAAATTAGGCTGGGTGGCTTTCGGGCCTGTGAATCAACGTAACACGGAGCAGAGAGTTTTTTACGTCCAGGAAATTCAAACATTAAAACAATTGAACAAAACTGTGGACGATTTTTTGATGTTCGAGAACCTTGGGGTAGATAACAGTGCTGTTTTATTAGAATCGGAAGAAGAAAGGCGAGCCAGAAATATTTTAGCCGAAACAACAAAATTCATTGACAATCTATACGAAGTGGGCCTACTTTGGCGCAGGGACGATTTACTGCTGCCGTCAAACTTCGAAACAGCGAAGCAGCGTTTAATAAATGTGCAAAGAAAAATGAGCAAAGATCCAAAATATGCCGAAAAATACAAAACAGAAATGAATAAATATATTAACAAAAATTATGCTCGACTTTTAACTCATGATGAGGCTACGCTTAAAGGTTCATGCACGTGGTACTTGCCGCACTTCGGGGTAGTCAGTCCAAACAAACCTCAGAAATTAAGAATAGTATTTGATGCCGCTGCGGTCACTTCAGGTGTATCTCTCAACTCTGAATTATTGAAAGGTCCTGAGCACGCTCAATCACTGTTAGCCATTATTTTTAAATTTCGCCAGCGCAGAGTTGCAGTAGCTGGAGATATCCAAGAGATGTTCTCTCAAATTAAAATTAGAGCCGATGACCAAGACGCACAACGTTTTCTTTGGCGCGATGGAGACACCACGAAGCCAATGAAGACGTATTGTATGACATCTATGATTTTTGGAGCAGCCTGCTCACCATGCTGCGCAGAGTATATTAAAAATATAAATGCAGCAAAATTCAGCGAGTCAATGGCAAAGGGTGGAAGTGCTGTAATACATAACACATACGTAGATGACATCGTTGTTAGTTTTGACGAAGAACAGGAAGCAGAGACAACATGTTTAGAAGCAAAACAAATTTGTGCGGCCGCTGGATTCAATTTACGCAATTTTGTCTCAAACAGCAAGAAGGTGCAAGCTACACTGAATGGTGAAAACCAATTCAATGAACAAATATTTACTATGGATAGACAATGCGCAACAGAGAAGATATTAGGGCTTTTTTGGAACATTGATGACGATTCTCTACGATTCAACTTTCAATTTCATAAGGTGCCATGCGACGTGTTACAGTTGAAGAAACCACCAACAAAGCGGCAAATGCTTAGCCTTATAATGTCAGTCTTTGATCCAGTTGGTCTCTTGGGAAATTTCATGATATGTACAAAGTTAATGCTCCAGTCAACTTGGAAGCTAGGAATCGATTGGGAAGACAAGATTCCGCCTCAACTTTGTGGACATTGGTGGAACTGGTGGAAGGAGTACGGTAACGTAAAGAAGTTTGCAGTTCCGCGTTGTTATTATTCTTTATTGACATCTGCAGACGAAATCCAGCTGCACATTTTTGTCGATGCAAGTTCCAGTGCTTATGCAGCTGTCGCATATTTGCGTATTAAAAAGCAAGATTGTGTAGATGTTGCCTTCGGTGCAGCGAAAACAAGATGCGCCCCTATAAAGAGCATGACGATTCCACGCTAAGAACTGCAGGCAGCAGTACTCGGCATCCGACTTAAGACCTTAATAGAAGAAAATCATGATATCATAAACAAAACGACATACTGGAGCGATTCCAAAACTATAATCTTATGGATTCGTTCGCATACCAGGCAGTACAAACAGCAGTACAAACAGTAGTTGCGCATCGAGTTTTGATAGTAACGAAACCAACTCAACATACATTTGACTACACGAGGTATTCCAGCTTCTTGAAAATGAAGTGTGTCATGGCTTGGATATTGCGCTTCATTCGTAATGCCAGGGTTCCGTTATCCAAGCGCCAAGCTGGAGAGCTCGTAGCTTCAGAGCTGGAACGTGCCGAAAAAACCATTTGCCGTCAGATCCAGAATGAGGTATTTATCAATGAAATTATTGTTTTACGACAAGGAAAGCAGCTACCGAAAAGCAGTGCTATTTATCAGCTGTCACCTATGATATATGACGACAATTTGTTAAAGGTAAGAGGCAGAATTGACGCTGCATACTGTTTACCCATTACCGCTCGTCGTCCGATAATAATGCCACAGAACCATGTCGTGACTCGTCGGATTGTTAACGATATTCACAGCCAAAAGCACCACCAAAATGACTTTCTGACGATCAATGAGCTGCGCCAACGGTTCTGGATCCCACATGTACGCGTCATTTTAAGAACATGCAAAAAGAATTGCCTACAATGTATTCAGTCTCGCGCGAAGCCAGTCGCACCATTAATGGGTCAGCTGCCTATAGATAGAGTTACACCGTACGTTCGCCCGTTTAGCTATTCAGGTGTTGACTATTGTGGGCCATTCTTCGTTGCTATTGGTCGCCGGCGCGAAAAGCGGTGGGTCGCATTGTACACATGCCTTACTACGCGAGCTGTGCATTTGGAGGTCGCCGAAGATTTATCCACAGACGCATTTCTACTTACGTTAAGAAATTTCATGAATCGTCGTGGGACACCAGTTCGGATAAGAAGCGACAACGGCACTAATTTTGTTGGTGCCCAAAAGGAATTGAAACCAGAAAACCGTTTGTTTGATTTCGATAAAATTCAAATTGAGATGTCTAAAGGCAATATAGACTGGATTTTTAATTGCCCTGGAAATCCTAGCGCTGGAGGTTGTTGGGAGAGATTGGTCCAATGTGTAAAGAGATTGTTAAGCAACGTTTTTAAAGAAGAAGCACCCAGGCTAGAAACATTCCGAAGTGTTCTCATCGAAGCTGAGAACATTATAAACAGCCGTCCATTGACTGAGTTGCCAACAATGGTGGATGAGGAGGAACCACTTACCCCGAATCACTTTCTGCTGGGCTGTCTCAATTCTACCCAAACACCATGCCTCGATGGAGAGAAGATTTGCTTGCGAAAGCAATGGCTCATCGCGCAAAACCTAAAGGACAGACTATGGAAAAGGTGGACTCTCGAATATTTGCCACGCTTGCTTCAACGCTCAAAATGGAGAGAGGAAGTCAATCCATTGCAACCAGGGCAATTGGTTATAATATGTGACCCGAGCGAACCCAGAAGCCAACGGAGAAAAGGACGAGTGACTAATACATACAAAGCAAAGGATGGTCAGGTTCGAACTGCAGATGTGCTGACTGCACAAGGACAAGTACGTCGACCTGCCAGTAAGCTAGCCGCTTTAAGTTTTGGTGAAATCCCAGTGAACTTCACGAGGGGCGGAATGTCACCGCCATTTAATTAATAGTTAGCGACATCTATACGCCAACATGGAAAACAAAACAAAATAATAACAACCCTGTCAAAATAATACCAACCTGTCAAATAATACCATCCCTGACATATATATATACAACAACGTAAAAGAACAAGCAACAAAGAAACAAGCGATACATGAAAATTCAAATTTAGCGACGCAACGATTTTAAAACTAGACAGACGTGACTTTCTTAGCGCACACCTTTTGATTTATTATAACTTGAATTATATCCTTTTTCATTAACTTATTTAATAAATAAATGTTTTGAAATTAAATTTAGAATTCTTATTTTGCCGTCACAGGGGCAGTAACAGATGCATAGTTCTGGATAAACTTCCTATACCATCCTGACATACCTAAGAATCTTCGGAGTTGCTTAACAGATCTAGGAACAGGAAAATCGATTATAGCAGACACTTTTTCTGGGTCTGTCTGAATAGTTCCATTTCCGACTATATGTCCTAAATATCGAACTTCTTTTAAGCAAAACTTGCTTTTCTCAACATTTATTGTTAGGCCTGGTTGTCGTATGCAACTGGCTACTTCTCTCAAAACATTCATGTGTTTTTCAAAACTTTCTGAAACAATTAGCAAATCGTCCAAGTATATGAATACTTCGGATCGCAAATGCACAGGGATTACTTTATCCATAAGACGAGACATAGTTTGAGGCGCGTTGCAGAGACCAAAAGGCATTACCTTAAAGTGGTACAACGGTCTACCCGGAACGGTAAATGCAGTTTTGTCCCTTGATGAGACATCCAAAGGAATTTGCCAGAAAGCATCTTTTAGGTCTAAACTGGTTATAAATTCTGCTTTTGGTAATCGGCCTAAAATTCCATCAATATTAGGTAACGGATAAGCATCCTTTACCGTAATTGAATTTACTTTCCGACTGTCCAAACACAACCTAACTTTTCCTGGTTTGCGCACTAACACAATTGGTGAAGACCAAGCACTATCTGATTCTTCAATGATTCCAAGGTCAAGCATCCTATCTATTTCAGAATAAATTAGCTTTTCAATTGCCGGAGAAACCGGAAAATGACGCTGTTTGATGGGCTTACTTTCGCCAACATCTATAGTGTGCGTCAAAACGGATGTTTTTCCAAGGCCTTCTTTGGCAAATGAAGGAAACAAACCTATCACTTTTGTCAACTGATCCTTTTGACTTTCAGTTAATGACCGTAAAGGACAAGTGTCAGAAGAAACTTTAATTTCAGAACAGTTAATTTCTGAAAGAATAGGCAAAAGATTAAAATTTTTCCAAAAATCTACACCCATATACAAATTTTGTGACAAGCTCGGAATAATATAAATTGTAATCGGCTTGCTATTGCCTCGAAATGAAACTTGTGTTTCCACGTAACCAAAAACACGTTGCGTTTTACCATCCGCAGTACGAACAAAAGAATTTATTTTTTTGAAAGAAGGTATATTCAACGATAAAACTTCACGAGCAGTTGGAGCACCAACACAACTTATTGACGCACCCGTATCTAGTAAACCAGTAATCGTCTTGCCAAACAACGTAACCTCAGCATATGGGCGAATATCATTGGGCTTATCAAAAACTGAGCTCACGAAATGTTTCTTGCAGCTTTTAACTTTATTCCAAAACTTTCGAATTCTATTGCTAGAACGACAAGGAGCTTTATGAGGAAAATTTTCGAAGATACGTTTTCGCATTTCTTGGTATGCTGCAAAACGCACGTGAAAAGGTTTTAATGGAGATCTAAGCGGGACAGAAGTATCAGTAGTTTTCTTTTCTTCAAAAGAGTTTTTAGTTAAAATTTTTTTAATGTTTTTAGAGTCTGATTCGGCATCTAATCGGTATTGGTCGATTGGTGTTTGGCTTCTTTGAACATAGGTGGTCTGCGTGCACTTCTCAGCGCACTCGACTGGAAGTTTTTTGAATTTGAACAGTTTTTGCAATTCGGCTTATAAATATTCGGAGCACTGCATCCGTAGCAGAAGACCTTTCTTTCTCCAAGACAATCTTGAAAACGATGACCAGTTTTGTTGCAATTCCAGCACACCAAAGCAATCGCAGAAATTTCTTGATCTTCTTCATTAAAGAAATCTTCTGGATCAGTAAAAACTTGAGTGTCAACTTAGCAATATGTCTGCGCGCTGAACTTGGCTTTGCATATGCTTGCTTTCGGTAGATGTCTTGCAGAAAGAACTCTCTTCTTCTACAGATGTCTCGAAGTTGAGAGACCGTGTAAACAAGTAGATTTAAAATCTCATGTTGAATTTCTGGAAGAAGGTTTCTCCTCAAAATTTCCACTAACGAATTTTCAGGCAGCTGCTGATCAAGTCGATCCGTGAGTTCCAAGATTGATTCATAGAAAGAATCAAAGCTTTCGTTCGACTTTTGTTTTCAATCTCGAATTAATTCGCGATAATCAACATCAGTCCTTGAATATTTATACTGCCTGCGAAGCGCCACACATAAATCAATCCATCGGATCTCTTGAACCGGCTTGTGGTACCTCCAGAACCAATCGTTACCTTTTCCATCAAAAACAGTGTTTACATTTTGGCATAGAACTTCAAAATTTCCACCCAAAGTCGTTTGAGTCAATGCTTCCACACGATATATAAAATTGTCCACTGATAAGCTATCAGCTCCACCAGTAAACTTAATCTTTCAATTAAAGATAATATAGCTGACTTTATCTGGACGTAAGGACAAATTTGAATTTGATAGTAAGCCAAGAAGTTGCTCAAGTGTTTGATGCTCGACGGCTGGTAAAGATTGTATTACCGTCTGAGTTGGCGGATTACCAAAATTATTGCTTTGAACCTGTTGTGTCTGTAGTTGTTGCAAACTTAGCCGCTTGAAACCACTTTCAATATTGTTCTCAATTAATTGAGTTAGCTGTTGACTAAGAGCAGAAAGCATTTGAGCTTGTTGCGCACCAACTGCAGCAGTAACTATGTTACGAATATTCTGTCTTTGATCAGTGGGAGAAAGATGAAAAGAGGATTCGCTTTGAACTTCTGGAAGTTCTGAATTGTTTTTAGCACTATAAAAGTTTTTCACTGTATTGTTTGCCGCAGCTTGAGTTTGAGCCTGAGTTTTTGGTTTTGCACCACTAGTTTGCTCAACTGATTTATGTGGACTCTGCCCTGTCTTAGGAAAAGACGTACCCGAAGTAACATTCGTTATGCCACAAATAGGGCAAGAATTATCATTTGATAGATGTTTTGACAAACAAGCTTTATGAAAGCAATGGCCTTAAATAGTTTTAGCTAAATGCGCACGAACGCTAATAGCATTTTTGCAAATATTACATTGCGGAGCACTTGTGTCAGACAAAGATAAATCTTCAGTACTGCGCCGAACAGCCATTGTAGGAATAAAAAAATTGAAAAAATAAAATAGCAGATCAAAATCAAAATACTTGTTTTGATGCAAGCACCAAAAATTCAAATTAAAACTTTTTAAAATTGAAAACAAATTTTAAAAACAGAAAAAAAATCACAAAATGTGTAAAATTCAAATCACACTTAAAAAAAAAATTTCATATAAGTATAGAACGAAACCCGTTATAAAAGATATATAAATACAATATCTTTAATTAACCGTAAAATTCATTTCGAAAACTCGGATAACCGAGACCAGAAATAAACCAAAAATCCAAGAGAAAGATTTAATTTAAATTATAAAGAATAGTAAAGAAAAAGAAAAAGTTAAAAAAAAACATATTTGCAAAAAATTAAAAATTTGAAAAAAAAATATAATTCAAGACAAATTCTCAATCCAATATTAAATCGGAATTCAAATAAAATCAAAAAAATAACAAATGAGTTATTATCCTCAAAAGATAATTTAAATAGAAATCAAAATCAAATTAAGTAGAAATAAATACAAAAGAGTAGCAACAAATTGCAAAAAAATTCCAAACTAAAAAACAAAAAGATATCAAAATCAAAATTAAATAAAATCTCAAAAGCAAAACTCAAATCAAAATTTTTATGTTTAAAAAGAGTGAAATATAACAAAATATTTTAAATAGATATATAAAAAACGTTGATTTTATTGCGTAGCAAATTGGAGTTGTCGTGATTAGCTTATTAAAACATCTTTATTCGAGCTAACAAAAAAGTAGTGAAATTTATAGAAAAAGAATAGGTACAAAAATGAAGCTTAGTAAATAGAAAGAAAAAGATACAAGGAAAACTAACAAAATTATCGTTGGTTAAATAGTGCAACTGTTAGGCACTTAGTTAAATTTCCAAACAAATATATTTTGCAGAGAACATTGTTGAAAAATAAATCAGATAATACTATTTCTATGGCTAGATCTTAGAAAGTGTTCCAAGCTATCTGTATTTCCAAGTAGAAAAGCTAGTAAATGAAAATTTAACAAAAAGAAAAAAATTTAATAGACTTGAATTTTTAATATTATCTTCGCCGGTATACGAAAACAGCATAAGCCTTTGAATCGTATCAATTCCAATGCAGAAGCAAATAAAAACCAAATTAATTTTTTCTTGAAGGAAGAAGAAAAATACAGATTGAAAGATTATAAAGATTATAAAGAAAAAGTTAGAATGGAAAGTTGAAGCAATTTAGGTTTAGATGAAAAAATTTAAAATAAAAGAAAGGGACCGGAAAAAGTTTGGGAACCACACAATAATTAAAATTTGGAGCAATTTAAAAAAAACTTTTTAAATGATTCTCACAAAGATGACTTATAAAAATAAGAATTTAAATGCGTGGGCCCCACGTTGGGCGCCAAAAATTAATATCTATCTTTCTGTAGCATGCAACGTTCTAAAGGTTATAATTGTTGTTGTTGGGCAGATGATAAGCGACGGAAGCACGCTTTGATTTCCGGCTCTGGCTCTGGCTCTGGCTATCACCTTAAAAAAAACAGTTACTACAGCGATACTAATTTAAATTTGCGTGCAAGGAATATGATAAAGGAACGAAAAGGGAAGAATTAGAAAATATGTTTTAAAAAGAAAGAAAAGAGAATCTGCGCTCGAAAATGTTGTTGTTGAGACTTGGTGATGTTGTCTCAACCTTTGCCCTCCCATCCATGATCATCAAAAAAAATTCCAAAAATTAAAGCAAAAGATGATCCCAAAAACAAAATTACACAACTTACTCACAATGCTCGCATGAAATCAAACATGTATTTAAGAGATACATTACAAAACCATTCATTGTTTTTATTTAAAACTAATTCAATAATGTAACATATTTTCCGTTAACCAAAAGAAACTTAATAAAAATAATTACAAAGTAAAAATTCGAAATGTACAAAGTAAAAAAAAATATCATAAAAATATATTCATAATTTCATCAACGCTAACATTATAAATCTATTACAAATTAAATTAAATCTAAATAGATATAAACAAAAAAACAAGTATTCGATTAAAAACAAAGTTAAGTTGTTTCATTGTTTTGGTTTGTTTTTTTTTTCTTAAAGCGCAAGTAAAAGTTCAGACTTTAATGTTCTAACGTTGGTTGTTGTTTTTGTTGTATTTTTCGTATACATCATTTTTTCGGTTTAAGAGAAAAAAAAAGCTTTTTATAAATATTTCATAAAAGAGAAATTAAGAAAAAAAAACACTTACTTTGCTTGAATCTGCTGCTCCCGCGATGAAAGATCTTTCATGCTGGTCTTAGCTAGAATTTTAGATTTGTATGTGTGTATGTGAGTTTAATTTTTAGTTTTGTTTTAAAGAGAGAAAGCTTTTCATGTAGTGAGACTTAAGCTTAATTTTCACATACTATGTTTTTTCAAATTTATGTTTTTTTTCTTTTCTTTTTACTTTTTTTTCAGAGCTTTAATTAGAGCGTGTAACTAACTTTAATAACAGCGTCTAAGACACAAATTAAGTGTGGTGAATTTAAAGTTTATGCGACACTTTTTTCATGTTTTTTTTTCTTCGCACTATGTTAGAAAAACAACAACAAAACCATTATTATAGTTTTAAGCTAAATTAAAGTATAAAGTAGATTAGTTTTAGAATTAGATTCATTTTCAATAGTATTTTAATGTTATTTTAGATATTAAGAGTTTTTAGTTGTGTATTGATTTTAAGCTTTTAAGTTTTTATTCTATATTTTTATTCTAAGCCTTAAGCTTAAGTTAGAGTTTGTTTTAGTTAGGTAAAATAACGAGTTTAAGCTTAGAGTTTTTTTTCACAAGCATTAAGCTTTTAAGTTTTACACTAATTTTTAGCGGTGCACATAGTGGTGAGATTTTCATGTACGTTAACTGCACTATAAATATGTAGTTTAGGTGTACATAATTTTTTTTCTTTTTTAATTTTTTTCAACGTTAACTTTTCTTTTTTTTTCTTATAACTTAATTCTTTTTAGATTTTTATTTAATTTTTTCTGATTTAAATCAAATTTTAGCGTTTCTTTGTTTTCGTTTTTAACAGAATTTCCACATTTTCATTTTTAATATAAATACCGCACTTTTTACTTTTTCCTGAGGCTGAGATGATGATGATTTTTATGATGATGATTCTCTTGATGATCGTCGCGAACTAAGTTCATACTCAAAGCCTGTTGTCCCGAGTTGTATGTTCTTTTGTTGAAAATTGGGTTTCTTCTATATTAAAGCTTTTGGTGTCTTCTCTTTGACTTTCCGAATTCTGCACTAACTCATAACAAATTTTGCCAAATATAAACTTAGTTTCAACAGAAATTTCTAATGGTGCCAAATCTAGAGAGATTTGTTTTTTATGAATGTTTTAATATAATTTTTTTTTAATAAATTTAAAATATTACCCTTTACGGAGATGGCACCTGATAATGAAATTTTGCTTGTTTAAGCAAAGAAGATTTTATGGCAGCAATTCTTCCGTCTTTAAAGCTTTTTAAAAAAATTAAATTTAACATTAGGGAGTAAGAAAGCGAATAGCTTAATATGATCACTTACTTTAATTTTTTTTTGTTCATAAATCTAAAACTTTTATGTTTAAGGAGATGAATCCAAAATGAGTCAATTGCAACAATGCAAAAATTTATTTAGTCGATTAAACTAATAAATTAAAATAAAATTTCAGCAAAATTTAAATAAAAAATATGTAAATTACTTACATGTCGCACTTAAAGTACAGTCAGCTAATTGAATGTAATTATTAATTTCTTAAGGCTCAAGTTAAATTGATCTTCTTTGGACAACGCTGATAGAGAAAAGAAAGCTTAAATCTTTCGATCAAGCCACGATTCTTTTGCTAACAGCATATCAGAAAGAAATAATCCGCAATAGCGTTAGATTTCCAATAAAAATTATGAGAATTGGTAGACAAAGGAAAATGATAAATCTTCATTTAAGTGAGGTGAATTTCTGTTTTCACACCTCGATGGTGCTAGTTTTGATTCAGTTGGGTTTGAAAAAGAAGGTGTATAAATTTAAAAAAAAAAATTAGCTTATTTTGCTACAAGCGCCAGTACATATGTGAATTTATATTGAATACAAACAGTTTTAAATTATTCAATTACTTGTAAAGCAACAACTCGCAACATTTCTCTTGCAACATTTTTTCACGACAATTTAATTGAACTGCCTATTTGTTTTGAAGTGAAAAGTGACAGTTGTCGCACTGTTTTTGTTTTATATTTTTATTTTTCTCTTTTTGAAAAGTAAAGCATGACTTTCTCAAAATTTTCAATTTCTTCACAACAAAATATTTGTCAGAATTTTCACGCAACAAAAAAAAAGAATGTTGTGCGCGGATGCTTAAGAAACAAAAGATAAAAGAAAATAGATTATAAGCACTGTTGCCAGAGCAGTTAATTTGTTTTTTATTTGACCAACAAGAAAATCCCGCATCGAGGACTAAAATTCCTCTCGCCCTTTTTGGGGTCTAAAATCCCGAAAAACGGGCGAAAACCCTCCAAATCACATCACTGTAGCCAGTTGATTTTGACCAGTTGAGAAAGGCTGTGCTCACACGTTATTCAAATGATTGAATGAACTCAAATTTGTTGTTGTTTGTCCAGCTAAAAAAAAATGAACTCTCTGTGAGAGAGAAAATGAACTCTGAATACGTCATCGCTTCATTCAAAGTTTTGACCACGCTCTAGACCTGAATCATTCAGTCAAAGCGTTGCAAACTTTTACTCGGCTGCTGCTTAGTAGTAAGTTATTGATAAGAAGGTAGTCGATTTAACAAAAAATGTACTTTTATAAATAAAAATAGGAGAAAATGTTTGTGAGTGTAGAGTGTTGTGTATTGTTTTTAAAATATTAAAAGTGAAAAATTACCATTTCGTGAACAAGACAGCTGACCGAATATTGTATAAATGCATTCCAAAGAAAAACAAAAATATCCGGCATATTGATTTCCTAACGAAATCAATTTTAATCCGTAAAGATACAAATGTTCACTGCCGTTCTAATTTTTGTAAACTTTTATACAGACAGCACGACAAAACACAACGAAATAAAACAGTAGGAAATTATACTAACCGCAAACAGTAGGTAGCAGAAAAGCCTGCTTCGGAGGTTCAATCAAACAACCACGTGTGAGCAGACTTCGGTCAAATCAACTCAGAGAGAGTAAAATGCACAAAAAAATCCCGTTATTCTTCAATCATTTGATTCACGTGTGAGCACAGCCAAAGAGAGCTCTTTCAGTTTTGCAGCTAGCTTATTATTTGTACCATAGCATGGTACACTGAATAAGGTAGCCGCAACACGGAGAGCGCGACTGCCGCAAATGTCAAAGCGAACTGATTCATCTGTTGTTGTTGTTGTTCTTTTTTTCGACAGCCAGTTGATTTTTGACACTTTCGGATATGCGAAAGAGAGCACAGTCAGTTTTGAAGCAACCTTGTTATTCAACCATGTACCATAGTACAACAAATAAGGTAGCTGCAGGGCTGAGAGCCGAAAGTCAGAGTTTTCAAAAAGTACTGAACGAATCAGAGCAACAAAACGAGACATCAAATAATTTGTAATGATTTTGACAATTCTGACTCTGAGAGAGAGAGGATTGATAGCCCTGCAGCTACCTTGTTTATTGTACTATGATTTGTACCATGCCATAAATATCAACTTTTTTAAAAATGGCGCGTTAATATACGTTGTTTAAAGCATGTTTAAAGTTGTGCAGCGTCTAAAATAAGTTTATGAATAAAACCATGTTTCGATCTACACAAAATCTTCCGATTTTGAGAAAGTGATTTGAAAGTGTTTTAATATGTCATGCTATGACTCTAGATTTCATTTGACAATAAAGACTTACATAATTGGAACATAAAACATTCTTCTTTGTTGCGCTTTTATAAAACACGAGAATGGCATTTAAAAAATTTGCTAACTCTTACACAACAAAAAATAAAAACAGCATTATTAGCATCAATTTTGAGAGCGTTTTCACATAACCATCAATCATTGCTTTGGCAATTTCTGCATAAATATCACCGTTTTTGCAGGTATGTTTTTCGGTATTTTGTGTAGTAGTCACTTACACATTTGGAAAATAACTTACATCATTATAAGATCAGAAAATATCACTATTTAAAAATAGTGATATTTATAAACGATTAGAAATAATCGTTTTTTTTTTAATCATGTATGTTTCTACAAAAATTTAACAACTACTCTACAAACTACGCTGAAGAAAACACGTGTTTAATAAAACTAAACAATAATATTTACAGTTAAAGTTTTCATTTATTCTTTGCGTTGCATTTAAGATTAGTGTGAATTTGGCATTGAACGTCGTTAGAGTGGTTATTTGCACAGCTTAATAGCAACATCTATCAGATAATTTGTACACCGAGCCAAAATCTCAAGAGGATTTCAGCAAAAATAAGCGAGATATAAGTGCTTATTTTTGTAAATAGCGTCAAATTGGCACTTAAAGCGTTTGAAGGTTAAAAGAACATTTTTAAAAAACGATTTATTTATACAATATATTATATAGTTAGCCCACTAATCTATTTAATGAAATCGAAATTGATACAATTTATCGAAAAATTTCTAATATATGACACATTTAAGATTAGACATTCAAATTTATGTTCTAAAACATAGAAACCAAACAATTGTTCTTTCTATCGTCATGATGTGTTGAAACATCAATATAAAAAAATATTTTATAACACCTACAAAAACTAATAAGCCAATACACGTCATTGCTTAAATATTCGCTAATATGTACACAATTTGTAAACACTCGAGTAAACAAACATACATTAGTGCTTTCAACATCCATCCTTTTGCTGACGATTTGATTCAGTTGTTTTACGATTTTTATATTTCTTAACAAAACTTTATCATCTATATCTATTCATTTGCAAAATATGTTGCATAATACTAGATAAATTTTAGTTCGAACTAAATCACATTGCAATAGTTCCTATATATATGTTCTAATTATAAACGCTACAACCATATCCTTATTCTTACCTTGAATTTTAAAGTAATGAAGATTTTAACAGATATAACCAAAATTCTCAATGTATACCAATGTTGACAAAATGTAATAAGTTCTATTACAACGTGCGACAAATTCCTAAAATTAATAGTTGAACTCTAACTAACCAGTGACTAACTTATGTTGTGAAGTATTATGCACTCTTTTACATTCTCTTCACATAGCTTCGAAAATGCATTTACTCAAGAGCGTTGCCATGTCTTGAAAGTATAGTATACATGATGCAATTAACAAGGTAGAAATGAGTTATGACCATCAGATATATGAAACTTTTTTACATAGTTTTCCAATATCAGGAGATAGAATATACCTGGGGCCCTATTCTGTAACAGTATAGAAAGCAATGTACACGATATACACAACGAGTTTCTGATTCAGTAGCTTTGAAAAAGAGTTTTTAATATAAAAAGTGTACACAATGTAGACATTTTTCTCACTGATTTTTTCAGTGAGTTTTTTATTTTTGTTGTTAAATTATTGTTGTGCAATGGCCGGCAACTTTTTAGATATAATTTTAAAAATTTTGTTAATTTGTTAACATTCTTTGAACAATTATTTTTATTCATGCAAACAAACATTTATTTTCTTTAGTGATGTTTATTTATGTTTAGGATCGAACATTTTTTCAAAAAAATTTATTTTTATATCAGTTTTGAAATTGACTGTCAAATATTTTTATTCAGCAACTCGATGTTTTATTCAGCTCGATTGTGTATTTTTGAGTTTACTGAATAGCATGAGTTTCAAAAATGTACACTTCCAGTGAATATGCGGTTTTAAATTGTGTGTACAATGCTTTTTCGCACAGGTACAGAAAAAGGTTCCTGTCCTTTTTGGTGCACAATAATTTTGCGTGTGCAACTTCTTTATTTTCACTGATTTATTTTCGTTACGATTAAACTTATTTTATTTTTTTATAAATTTTTATTAATTAATATTTGATACAATTATAATTAATTATGTATGATCATCAAGAAGAAAAAAATTGAAGTGAAGTAAATTATTTTTTTTTTTTGAGTCTTAAAAATTTGAATACATAAAATATTTTTTAAAAACAAAGTAAAACAAAATTAAAGTATTTAATTAAAAGTTGCATGTTACTTTGTACACTACAAATACTCCCCCTCCAATTGAACATTTATATAATGTTAAAAGTCACTTTCTTTTGAGTGGGTTTATTTAAATCTGTTGTGTTGTGTATTTGTGATTTGTCATTAGTGTATGCTGGTTTTAGATGATCAATTGAGATAGATTTTATTGTGTCACCATATTTAATTTGAAATGTTTTATCATGTCTAGAAATAACTTTAAAAGGTCCATCAAATGGTTGTTGAAGTCCAGATAAACGATTGATTTTTACAAAAACATATTCACAAGTACTAAGCGATTTTGGAACGTAACTATAATCTTTATTATGATGAACAATTTTCGAACGAACATGTGAAAAATGTTCTCTTAACTTTTGAAGAGTAAGATCTGTGTTTATCGTATCATTACTTTGAACAACCAATTCTCCTGGTAACTTCAAGGTTTGACCGTAAACCAATTCTGCGGAAGAACAATTTTAATCTTCCTTGATTGCGGTTCTTAGACCAAGAAGAATCCAAGGCAAGAGTTCTGACCAATGAACTGAATCGTCTGAAGATATAATTGACGTCTTAAGTTGTCGATGAAAGCGTTCTACCATTCCATTTGATTGTGGATGGTATGGTGAGGTGTGAATTTTATGTGCACCCAGTAAATTTGTTAATTCTCTAAATAACTTTGATGTGAATTGCGTGCCTTAGTCCATAGTTATTTTGAGTGGAACACCAAAACGTGGAACATAATTTTTTACGAAAGTATTAGCTACAGTCTCTGCCAAAGTATTTTTAAGAGGGTATACTCCTGGCCAACGTGTATGTCTATCGACAATCGTTAACATATATCGAAAATCATTTGAAACGGGACGTGGTCCCACCAGATCCATATGGATGTGTTCAAACCTACGTGGTGGAATTTCAATTTTTTGGTTAGGTGTTTTCGTGTATATATTGATTTTAGATTTTTGACAATTGATACAACTGGATGACCAATCATTTATTTCTTTTCGCATTTTAGGCCAAACATATTTTGATTGTATCAAACGTCTCGTAGCTCGTACGCCAGGATGAGATAATGAATGTATTTTGTCAAATATGCTTCTTCGCATGGAAATTGGAACAAACGGTCGAGAAGTATTACTAGAAATGTCGCACCAAATTTTAATATTTAATATAGGAATCAGAATTTCTTTTAGGTTGCATTTAGAATTTGGAGATTCTATGAGGGATTTTAGTGTTTTGTCAGATTGTTGTTCTTTGTGAAGTGTTTGAAAATTTATTTCTTGTGTAGATATTGAATCAATTTCTGGAATGCGCGAAAGAGTGTCTGCGACTATATTTTGTTTTCCGGAAATGTATTGTATGTTATCTGTAAATTGAGCTATGTATTCTAAGTGTCGTGTTTGTCTGGGTGATCTGTCTGTTTTTGAATTTATGATAAATGTTAAAGGTTTGTGGTCTGTATAAATAATAAATTGTCTTCCTTCTAAGAAGTGTCTAAAATGTTTAACAGCACGATAAATTCCTAAAAGTTCTCTGTCGAAAGTAGAATATTTTATTTCTGTTGGACTTAGTTTTTGAGAAAAATATGCTAGAGGTTCCCAACTATCTTTTAAGGATTGTTGTAGAACAGCTCCAATGGCGACATTTGATGCATCTACTGCTAGAGATAATTGCGCATATTTATTGAAATGTGTGAGAAGAGTATTTTTGGCAAAAAGTGTTCGAACTTTCTCAAATGCAGTGATTGATTTTTCGTTCCAATTTAACTGTTTGGATTTACATTTAGATGCAGATGTTAACATGTCGTGCAGATAACTGAGTTCTGCAGCTAACATCGGAATGTAACGATGATAGTAATTAACCATTCCAATAAATTTTTGTAGTTTATTTATGGAAGTTGGTCTTTCGAAATTTGTGATAAGATTAACTCTATCTTTAGATGGTTGTATTCCATTGGAGGAGATTTCATAGCTAAGAAAATCTAGTGAAGATACACCAAATATGCATTTCGAGGGTTTAAGGTTAAGTCCATATTGTTGTAATTGGTTAAAAATAATTTTTAAATGTTCAAGATGTTGAGTCTCGTTTTCACTGGTAATTAAAATGTCATCCACATATGTAAAAACAAAATCTAAACCGAAAAATACTTCGTTGATGAAACGTTGGAAGGTTTGAGCACTATTCCGTAGACCGAATGGCATGCGTAGAAATTCAAACATCTCAAATGGTGTCGTGATTGCAGTTTTATGAATATCTTCTTCAGCCATTGGAATCTGGTGGTACGCACGAACCAAATCAATTTTTGAAAAAATGGTCTTATTTTTAAGTTCGATACTTAAATCATGTATGTGTGGAAGTGGATAACGATCGGGTAAAGTAATACAGTTGAGCATTCTGTAATCTAAACATGGTCGCCAGTCATTTTGTTCTTTTTTTGGAACTAAATGAAGAGCAGAAGCTACGGGAGAGTTTGAAGGTCTGCATATACCAACTTTCACGAGATATTCGAATTCAGTTTTAGCAATTTTCATTTTGATTGGGTCTAGTAAATGGAAAAAACTCCTTTTGTTTCTATTCTATGAACCGTATTGTGCTTCACTGGTTTAGTGTAGTCTGGTTCAGAAGTGAGAGATGGAAATTCCTTAATTAATTTTGAAAATTTATTTTCAGTAAAAGGTAATTTAAGAGAATAAATATTGCAAAAACCAGAAGTTCCATTTACTTTTAATTTGGTTGTTAAGTCGATTATTTGTTTATTTTTCATGTCAACTATGATTCCAAATTTTTCTAAAAAATTAGCTCCAATAATAGGGGTAGAAATATTTGCTAATAAAAATGGGAATTCAAAATCACGACGAAAACCTAAGTCAATTTTAAAGAGTTTTGATCCGAAAGTTTCTATTGATGAACCATTTGCTGCTATTAAATTGATGTCAGAATTTCTCTTGGATGATTTGAATTTTGAAGATGGTACGACTGAAACTACTGCACCAGTATCTATTAAAAAGTTTAAATTATTGTATTTATCTAAAACGAAAAGGCGGCGAGTGGGTTTTATTTGGGTTCCATTATCTGCCACCGTCATAATGGAATGATTTAGTTAAAATTTTGGTCGAAATTGTTATTGTTTTTATTTATAAAAGCACATGGTTTAATACATTAAATTGCGTTTTCATTAAATTTTCTGTGTTACCAGCAAATGTTATTACGAGAATTTGAATATCGTCTTCTGGAATTGCTTCTAAATCTTGAATTATTTCGATCATGGGATCTAGATCTTAACTTGAGTTCAGCTATGTCCATGGTTATTTGATTTAAATTTTGACAAAGTGTTGCAGTAATTTGGGTTAAACTCTGCATGCACTGTTCGATTGAATTTTGATTGATGCTCGAAATTGTTGCTGAATTTTGTGATTTATTGGTGACTTCATAAATTTTATCTGCGAGATTAATTCTTTCATCAACACTTTTATCATAACAAGAAGTCAAATGTATCTGTAAGTGTTGTGGTAATTTTCGTTGCCACAACTTATACAGTAATTCGCGACCGACGATTGAGTTGGAACCGGCCAGAGACTTCATGTCTCGAAAAAATTCAGAAGGTTTACGATCACCTAATTGAGTATTAGAAAAAAGTTCTTCCAATCTCTTCTCTTCGCTAAGAGAAAATCTTTCACACAATGCGTTTTTAATGCATTGGTACTTGTGAATAGTTGGAGGTGGATGAATAACATCCAAAATTTTAGTAATAACGTGTTGCGGAAGTGAAATTAGAATTAATTGAAATTTTAAATTGTCATCTGTGATATTGTGTAGAGTAAATTGTACTTCTGCTTGTAAAAACCAAGCATCAGGACATTCGAGCCAAAATGATGGTAATTTTATGGAATTGTGTGTGATTGATGTGTGAGGGATATGAGTATTCTGGGTTTGAAAAGTTGTGTGGTTATTCTCCATTGTTGTGTTTTGATTTGGTGTTGTTGTATTAGATGACAGTATTTGGGAAGAGTTTTGATTTGGAGTTGATGTATCAAATGGTGAAACGCTGGATGGAGGTGTTTGAGAAATGTTATCTTCAGTTGTGTGAGGATTAGTATTATTTGGTAATGCATTTGTTTGTAATGGATTGTTTTTAGTAAATGATCTAGTTAATACCATTTGAAGATTTTTTTTAACAAGTGTGTTTAATTGGAGAGGAGTTAACAATATTATTTGTTTTGTAATTTAAATTAATGTTTAATGTTTATAATAATGATAATAAATAAATAGTAATATATAGTAATAAAAAATTGAATAATAGATTTATTTTTATTAAAATAAGAACTTATCTTATAGATGTTGTAGCTGGTTGTGGTAGATATGCGTTGTTGTTGTTTTAGTAGCAAGTTTCTTTGACGTTGTTGAGTTGCGGCTATGATTATGACTGAGTTGGTGAGTTTTTAGATAATAATTCAACACGCTGCTTTTTGTGGTGTCGTCGAGTCAATGCAATTGTTTGCTGTATTGGTGTGATAGCTGCTTGGCGGAACACCGGTATTGGTGTTTAGGTGAGCGTGCGTCGAGTAGAAGAGAGCGTGTGAGCTGTTGCTGTTGTAACGACTTGTACTTGGTTCTTCGGGTGAGACGGTTTTCTGAGATTGTTCGCTGTGTTACGCAGCCACTAAATAGCTCGTTAGTTACTGTTGCTGTTGCTGATGTTGTTGCAGTTCCAATTGATGTTGATGACTCTGGTAATGATTTGCAACTTTGTTGCTCCTGGCAGGATCGCCAATTTTTGGTGCACAATAATTTTGCGTGTGCAACTTCTTTATATTCACTGATTTATTTTCGTTACGATTAAACTTTTTTTATTTTTTTATAAATTTTTATTAATTAATATTTGATACAATTATAATTAATTATGTATGATCATCAAGAAGAAAAAAATTGAAGTGAAGTAAATTATTTTTTTTTTTTGAGTCTTAAAAATTTGAATACATAAAATATTTTTTAAAAACAAAGTAGAACAAAATTAAAGTATTTAATTAAAAGTTGCATGTTACTTTGTACACTACACCTTCAATTTTATGTATTGTTTTATCGGCCAGCAGCTAAATTATTTCCAATTAGAGCAAAAGTCATAAACAAAACTTTAAAGCACCAGTGAATGTGCGGTTTTAAATTTTGTGTACACTGCTGTTTCCCACAGGTACAGAATAGGGCCCCCGTTCTTCAATTTTATGTCATGACAGCTATGAATAATCTCATAGCTGTCGTGTATTGTTTTAACGGCCAGCAGCTAAATTATTTCCAATTAGCGCAAAAGTCATAAACAAAACTATAAAGCACTTTTCTTTTACTTTGCAGAAGTGGAAATACACCCGATTTTTTTAATTCATTTACTAATATAAAGCCGAATTTTTAACTTAAAATCAGGCTTACTTAATTTTTTTAAAAATACTCTTAAGCACGGTACAACGGCTAAAAAAGCTCAAGAGGTTTTACAGTCAATCTTACATAATTCAAGGATAATAAACAAGATATCGAACTCAGATTTCTTCCATCACTTCCAAAGTTCGTGCAAAACTTGTTTGAATATAGAAAAGTTACATTAATTTTTGTGCAACAAAGTTTTATTTCTTTAGATTCTCGAAAAAGGGAGCATAGTTTTCAAATAATAATACTACGATTAACAAAGTCAAACCTACCTATTTATCACATCAAAATACAAAATACTGTTACACAATATTGAAAATTTAATATTTTGAAATATTCTCATAACAATAAATTCTTTATATTCTTAATAGATATAAAACTTTTTTATACCAAAATGTATGAAATTTTTACATATTCAAAGTGGTTTTTCACAAAATTAAGTCATGATGGATAAAAATTGAGATAGTCTTATTGTTTATCATCGTTGCATTTTGAAAGATCAGCTATTAAACCTCTTGAGCTTTTTTTAAGGGTTGATTTGGTTGTACCGCGTTATCATTGCTGCATTGAATGTAAAAAAGCTTAAAGCTTTTTCTCACTTTTCTTCTGAAATCGAAAATTGTTTCTATTGCTTTAAGAGCTTTTTTTAATTTTGCTATTAGCTTTGCTAGCAGTAATCAGGGATGAAATTGTTCTTATGTAACCAAACAAGAGTTTGGCAGGTGCAGGATTACTTGAAGGAAAGGCTTTTGTATAAAGCTTACAAATTAAAAAGTCTTTATTTTTTTTTATTGTTAATATGTTATAAGGACTTTTTTAAAGTCAGGATTTAAAATTGTTGTTATTACAAATTAAAGACATTTTAAGTATTTATGTGTAAATACGATAAAATTTCAAATTAAGAACATATCATCCCCTATGCGCCCAATCATTGTGTGAGCGGATATGGAAATTTTACACGAAACGGTTCTTGTGTTTAATTTTTACAGAGTGTTGTTCTAATTTCTATTTTTGTTTCTAATTTTTTTTGCTTTTTATTCGCTATTTCAATAATAAAGGTATGTTGAATGCTGTAATGCACAATGGACTCGCTTAACACTTTTTCTGGCCAAACTCTGAAAACCCCTAGCAGGGGGTTTTCGGTTTCGCTGATTTCTAATTTGATGTCAAAAATTAAAAATGGTGGATCCAATATGGCTGCCAAAAAGTTTGCGCACTTTTTTGTCAAAAACTTTGAAAATGCATCATGAATGTTTTCATTACAAATTTTCCAGCAAAAAAATTGAAAATCTCATCACAAAACATAATAAAACAAATTCATTACATTAAAATTATTTTTTTTTTAGTTTTAGGCTGGGCAAACTTGGGGAAAATTTTGCAAGCCAACACAAACTTTAGAATTAAAGAAACACAATTATTTTATAGGCACACAATTGGTTTTTAAAAACAATTTTAGAATTTAAAAATGAAAGTACTTAATATCGCCTTTATTTTGCATTTATTAGTTTTTTTTAACTTTGCTTATATTTATGAGTTTTAAAATTGTAGCATTTGAATTTGTTAATTTTAGTTTATTATTCTTAAGAATTATATTGTGAGCTTTATGCCAAATAATTCAACTTTTTGAAATTTTGCGATTAGCAAAAGAGTAGAATAATACTGCTTTGATAAAGTGAAAAGTGCCTGGCTAATTCCAATTCGATTTTGCGGCAGTTGCACTTATTAGCTTCTCAAAGTCTTCTCAAAGTTAGTGGACTGCATGAACCACACTAACTACTGATGAGTCGGAGTAGCGTCCGACGAAACCATGGTCTAGTCTGCTCGGTTCTTCTGCAAAGAATTTTGTTGTTGTAGAAAACCTGTTACTTCATGAATTATTTGGCATAAAGCTCACAATATAATTCTTAAAGTATATGTTTTTTAAGAATTATAAACTAAAATTTGCTTATTTTTAGTAAGAATTATATTTCAATAGCTTCGAATCCTTTTCAGAAAGTACAACTTTGTTGATTTACTGTTTAACTGTAAACAAGCATTTACAAGAAAAAAAAGAAACAGTTTCGATAGTATCGTAAGTGTGACGTAAAATTCCGTTTAAATAGTAACCTTTACTGCTTTATCTCTTTAGTCCGATTATTTTGTCTATTTTGCACATATTTTTTATTTATCTTCCGAAAATTAATAAACAAATTAATAACACTCAAGTGATGGACTTTTTATCAAGACCAGAACACAGAAAAAGTTCAAAGCAAGCATGATAAATAGAGCAAGCAAAAGAAACAAGCAAAATGTCAAATTCTTTCAAGCATTTTGTTAAGTTGATTTCATTGACTTAATTGAAAATAAGGTTAAGCGAATGTCCTTTTCATTGGTGTCACTGTCGTCTCTGTCTGATGTATAGTTTGGGAGCTACACTCAATTTTACTTCAATTTAATTTTAAATAAAGTGAATGCCCCGATTTTTCAAGAAATCGGGTGGTGGCTATACCTCAAGCTGAGCAAATGGCCTTACCATGGGTGCGCCTTACGTCTCTGTCCGATGAATAGTTCGCGAACTACACTAAAATGAGTAGTGGGATGTATATGGTTGATCATCCAAATTAATTTGCATTGTAAACAAAAACCATAAATTATCCACAATAAACCTGGTTCATTTCTTAAATTAAAAATAGTTTGTTCATTTCACATATTTAGTTCTGCTACTTTCTACTAGACGCAATAACCAACGATCGTTAGATGTATACATCATGTCAGCCAAACAGATAGTGCTATCTATTGGCTAATAGCACAAAATGAAATATGATGCAAGTCATTTTTTTCATAAGAGTTAAATCTAGTGTCCGACCGAATGTGAATTTTTACCGAAGCCGATTCTTCGGCAAAATGGAAATAATCGGCCGAAGGCCGAAGCCGAAGCCGAATAACAAACAAATGTTTTCCAGTAAGAAAATTATAAAATTTATTCTTTGCTTTTGTTATAAATTCATTTCAATACCAAAAAACCTACTGAAATCACTAAATTTGAGTTAAACGCAAGAGTTTTTCTGCACATTGGGATGTTCTTTAATTGATTTATTGACGTCAAGATAACGTAGAAAAAAATTTTATCAATTTTCGATCCAGTCAAGAAAAGCTACAGAAATGTATTACAACACAGAGAAAAATAGTGCCACATAATATTTATAAGATTTCTTCTTAAAACTTATTTAGAACAAGGGGGGAGGGGCATTAAAAAGGAAAGAGGAGAGGTATTTTCTAAGAAAAAATCTTCTTGTTTTTCATTAAAAATCTTCTTAAATATATTTAATAAGATATCTTTTTAATTCCTTCTAAAATCCGTATTTTCAATAATTTTTCATATAAGACTTCGTGTATCGTTTATTCGTAACTTCTTATTTATTTATTCCATATTGAGAAGAAAAGCAAATCATGTAGAAAACTTTGTTGCTTCATGAGATTTCTTCTTAAACAAAATCAAGAAGAAAACCTAGTAGCTGTATGAGATTTGTTCTTAATTTAATTTAAGAAGGCATTGCCACTAATTTTAAGAAGAACATCTTCTTGGTTAAAAACCAAGAGAAATATTCTGAACTTTGTATAAGGCATATTTCAGTCGACAATGATTACTTGAATCAATAAGATTTAAATCATAAAAATAATCAATAATCAATTAAAAAACTTTATTGTAAGCTTAAAAAAGCAACTTATCAGCATTTTCCCCAAGAAGGTTGGTAGTACCAAGTTCATCCCCCTTAGAAAGCCGTAAAAAGTGGTTATTTTTGGCCTATCTCGCTCCGTTTTCGAGATATCCCGCTTTTTCTGGCTTTTTTCAATAATTTTGGTGCAATATTTTGGTATAGTACGACCCCTCTATCTACGCGTCTCGATAATATCATCCCCTTTAGAAAATCCTTTTTCGAGACATTCCTCTTTTTCTGTTTTTTTCATATATATTATTTATTTTTGGCCTATCTCGTTCTCAGAAACTCAAAAAAAAATATTATAAGTCCGGCTCGGCTTAAGGAGGGACATTACATTCGCGGCAGAGACAACATAGCTTGTTTTAAAAATTCATAACTCAGTCAAAAACAAACATTTTTCCAAAATTTTTTTTTATTATTGTAGAGAATGGAACAAATTACAAGAAAAAAATTATATTTTTCACTCCAACATAGTTTTATAGAGCTCCAAACTGGCGGCAGAGAAAAAAAGGGCCTCGTGGTTGCAGCGCTGGGAGTCGCAAAAATTGTCCGATCTGGAAAAAAATGACTTTTAAATCTTAACAAAATTGGTTATCGTATGACAGGAGCTTTTTTTAAATGTTTTTCAATTTTTGGTGATGTTCCAAAATTTAAATTGACTTTAAAAATTCAAAAAAAAAAATTGTAAAAAAGCTCGTGTCATACGATAGCGAATCAAGTTTAAAAATATACAAAAAAAAAAAAATTTCGTCAAAAAATAAACCCGCTAGTGCCGCAACCAGTACGAAAAACATGGTTTCGAGATAAACGCGTTCAAAGTTTGTGAACAAAGAAAAATGAAAATGCGCTCTCACTAATCCGGTTGTAACTTTTGAACCCGTAAGAATTTTTCCATGAATCTTTTCTTAGAATCTTTACTAAAATACAAAATTATAAAATTTTGGCCGATTTAAAAAAACGGCCAATGTCATGTCCCCCGTTAAAGTACGTGAATACTTTTCACGTGAATGATATTCACGTGTAGTTGAGGTACGTGTTTGAAAACATGAACTACACGGAGTTCGAACTTTCGTGAACACGTGTAGTTTGAAACACGTGTTTGAGCTGAAGCTCTTGTTGGTACGTCTAGAAAGAAAAGAAGAGGAAAACAAAACGAACAATGGAAAATGTTTCAAATGTGGAATATTGAACAGAGTTCACTGAATAATCAAAAAAATTCTAAAAACTTATAAAAAAAATTGTTTAGCAAAGCAAAAACATTCGGCAAAAATAATCGGCTATTTCGGCCGAATCCGAAGCCGAAGGTCAAAATATCGGCCGATTACCGAAGCCGAAGCCGAATAATCGGTCGGACACTAGTTAAATCTAATCGGATCACCCTCTAAACGTGGAGTAGAGAACCAATGCTGCCAATACCGTGAAGTAGAGAACCAAGTTCGTACAAAAAACAACCAACACAAGCAAAAACAACGAAACAAATCCAAAGAAAGCAGAAGGCACAGCATAAGCAGCTACATAAGCATAAGCAGCTGATGCAGCTCTTATTTAAACACAAACATTTTTCGTCTTATATTTTACTATTTTGCGACTTTAATATAATAGTGACAAAATCCAAAATTAGATATTCATTCAGCGCAGTGGCGTAGCTAGGGTTGGTGGCACCCGGGGCGGAAACTAAATTGTGCACCTCTTTAGAAGGGTTTTTTTAATAAAATAAGTCGATGAATCTTACTACATATTACTAACTTCTACAAAAATGGCATATTTTAAAAGAGCTTTAAAAAAACTTTACTATCCATATATATTTGATAAAAGAATTGAGAATCTAAAATTTTCAGAAACTTAAAGAATTTTCTCTGAATTGTTCCAATATTTTTGTCTACCGGGCTTATAAGTTGTGAGAGAACAATTTACTATCAGTTAACCACACAATATCAGTTTTAAATAATTGAAGAATTAACATTAGGAAGTAATAAAATTTTAAGTTAGTTTAATTTAGAAAACTTTGAAAAATTTACGAAATATTTTGCATAATTGAAGAAAAATAAGACCTGGAAGCAAAACGCTTACAAATTTTCCCTCAGTGACCCTGAATAACTATTAATATAAATATTTTTTCGAAATCAATCCACGTCTTCATTATAAAATTTAAATGAAAAATTAAAATAATATATTAAAATTCATTTCTTAACATTCTGCGTAATTTTTATCAATTTCTTTATAGTATCTATATTAATCTCTGCTTCGACTTTGATAGACAAGACTGAGGTCTGTAACACTTGACTGCCTTATTCTTGACCATAAATATCACAAAATTGATGTCAGAAATTTGTTTCATACTCATTATCTACATAATTCTCAAAGCAAACTTGCCCAGGCTGGACAGGGTCAAGAGTCGTGAATGGCTCAAAAAGAGCTGACAATTCCAAGAAATCTGGTGATTCTTCACATTCGGTGATTGAGAAAAAAATTTAATTTTAATAATTAGAAAAAATTGTATGGAACTGTGCATTTTATCTTCTCTTAAAAAATGTATTTTTTATAGTTTTTGTTGGGTGATCTGAACAGAATAATAAGTATTTAAGTAAAGTAAAATAGTCAGAAAATCATCTTAGAGTTTTTAATAGACATCTGCAAAATAAAATAAAAAAAAATGTCAGAACGCCATAAAATTATCATAAGACGAAATTTCAATTTAAATAAAAAATATAAGGAATTTAAATCAATTAAATTTTTTTAGAAATTTTTTAAGCAAGTAAAAATTGATTAATGATTTTTAAATAAGTAGTTTTATGTAACAGTATACCCAAAACATATTACTATTCAAAATTATGCTCTAGCAGATTAAAAGCTGTCAATAAGGTTTGTTTCATGATGTATAGTCTCAGAACTTTGTAATTACAAAATCTGAAAGTATATTTTTGTTCTTGACATTTATGACATGAACACGTTTTTTGAAAAGTTTTCGAAACATAAATCTCCCATGCTAGCAAGTTTGAACATTAATTAACCTGAATACAATAAGTAAAAAAGTGTTTTATTATAAAACTTTATGGAATATAAAAAAAAAGTTTTTTTACGTTTGTTCTTTTGTACTCCATCAAAAATCATGAAAATTTTAATATAATTTGTTTGGCAATTGCACTCCTAACCAATGAAAAATTATATACGGAATTGACTTGGGTCTTAGAATGAGCGTTTGTATTGAAAAATATTTAGTTAGTTTCAATATGTACGAAGTCCTGGTGATGGTATAAAAATATTTGCATTCACTTCTGCAACCTCTTGATATTCAAAACATAAAACCGTAGTCATTGAGGTGTGTTCTTTTTATTAAAAAAAATCAAAAAGCAATTATTTTGCCAAATTGTGCACGCCATTTTCGCGTGCACCCGGGGCGGACCGGATACAATACCGGATACAAAAAACATTCATATTGAAACTTTTTAGTTTAACAATTTGATACAATTTATATATACAATTTATATATGTAAATTTATTGCGAAAAGTTAACATTTAATAGTCAGTTTGATTATTTTAAGTTTTAGGCAGTTTAAGCATGCAAACAGAAAAAAGTATTATTTTCGAAAAGTGCAGACAAATCAGCTGCACGATAAATTAAATAAAGTATTATGCTTTATGTAAACGCGTTTATAGGTATAAGTAATCAAATTCAGGTACTCGTTATAGTTTATATTTCTTGCTGGGTTGCTTACGTGTTCTTGCTTTACTTGCAGTGGAACAGTTTTAAGATTTGATTGTTGAATTCGATACCAAGGAAGCACCGAGGAAATTTTGTTATTTCTCAGAAGTTCAGACAATGCAGCTGCGCAAAAGTTTTGATTGAAATTAGTTCGAGTTCATATTATTCTTTTTATATGTAAAGATAGTTTGAATTGTGTTGACATAAGTGCGTGCGATAATATATTGGTAATTAAAATAAATTTTTAATAAAATTCAAGCGAGTATATTGTTAAAATTAAAGTGTTAAGAGCTGTGTTAACACTTCAAGGTGAGCAATTTATTTCATTATGCTTAACTTTTAATTCAGGATATTTATAAAAACGATTTCAAAAATAAATCTTATCTTTTGCAAGATTTCGGGATCCAACGTTTTCACAAGAAGGCTTTGAATTAAGTGGGAACTTTCTGAGATTGTCACACACAAAAAACTGAAACAACAGCAATAAACAACCTGACCAAGCACGTTACCAGGTATAATATAAGTTTTGTACTTATTTTATGAATCTGCAAAACAATTTAAAATACAAGCCGCATATTTTCGCTTTTGTCTACTGTGCAATGCTGTCGAATACAAATTTACGTACGCGTTACTTTGTTATTGCTTTATGTGATGAGCTGCTGCTAGCCCGAAGTCGGCAGCGAGAGCTGATAAGCTGAACATCACTAACCTAAAGTATTCGCCAACAAAGTTTCATGGCCTTGAAAAAATCTGTTGAAACTACCCCAAACAAACCGCGCTGTAAGACGTAATTCTACGTCAAAAATCATTTATGTTTGCTTTGAAGTATTTTCTCTTAGATTGCTTCAATAAAGCAACAAAAACAGAGTGTGAAAAATATAGGTTTTGACCAGCAAAAGTGGTCTGTGAACCAATTGTGTAATGGATATTATAAATCATATGTTTTATAATATTGCAGCCCTGGAGCCCTATTCTCTAACAGTGGAAAAAGCAGTGTACACTAAAGAGCTGCATGAATACACTCGAAACAGTATACGGAACCAAGTATCCGATTTACTTGTATTCTATTTAATCCATTCGTTCACAACAGAATGAATTCAATACAATACTCTCTTTTAAATAATAGTTGGTCAACAAAATTCGTTTGATTTTTCTATTCATTTGTAATCAATCAAGTTTTAAAAAACTCCATTGATTCATTTTGCTGAAACGAGTAAAACGAATGAAACAAAAATAATTGGTTTGCTCAAACGAGTAGATCGGTTAAAATGAGTACAATTCTAAATACAATGATTTCAGAAGCATTTGATGAAAAATTAATTGAAAGGAAAATTTTGATTGCTACGTTTAAAAAAAATAATATTTTAATATATTGTTGCTATCTTAATTATAATTTACTCCCAAACATAATTTAGCTAAAATTAAGCCATTTAAGAGACAACTATGCAAAAATACATGTTTCAAAATTCTCGAAGTAAAACCTGTAACGCATATATTAATAGGTCTCAAAAATCTAACAATTTATTAGCCTTAAAAACTATACCAACTACCACGACTTCGAAACAGAGATCTGCAATGAGTACCAAACAAATTAGTATACTTAAGTCATGAGCCATAGTTATTGGTGCAAATGTGTACTTATTCCAACTCAACAAAATACTTTGACTCATTCCCACTAAAAACAAAAAATACTCATTGTTCTCTAACATGCATGTGTGTGCAAATTATGACTATATTGGATGTGGGTTAACAATCTGATGTGACTCAGGGTACACTGAATAAGGTAGCCGCAACACGGAGAGCGCGACTGCCGAAAGTGTCAAATCGAAATTTACTCTCAACTCTCAAGCAACTGACAGTTCATAGATATACAGAAAAAAGAATGTAAAGAAACAAATGAAATTTCTTTGGTTATGTTTTCATTTTTTATTATTGAAATATGTGTTTTTTGATAGTTAAAAACTGTTTTTAACGTGTTCACAAGTAAATAATATAATATTCTTAGTTAATATATATAGTTAGTTAATATATATTAATAACGTGTTCACAAGAAATAAACTTGTGATATAAACTGCAAGCACGAAGCAGACGCTGCTGCGGCAGATGGAAGGCTGCCAAGGAACAAAGAAACGCATTAAAGTTATTGGCAAAGGTGCGGTAATTTATTCTTCGAAGAGTTATTCACAAATTAAGCTAAAGATGCATAGAAACTGCAACATCGTCTGATCGTGCTCATTTCGTTTTTGATTTCCAACAGCATGAGGTATATGGTCGAAAAGCTTCATTTTAATTTTTCTGTCTGAATTTAATATTCTTGATATTTCCAGGGATTAAGCGTTGAGCGGTGAGTTCCAAAATCCATTCCTTTAAAGTATCAATGTGTTTTCTTTGAATTGGTGCATACTAGATTCACCAAAACTGCGCAACTAAAGCGTGCTTATTAATAACAATCCAGTTGCGCAGTTTTGGTGAATCTTTGAAGCACCAATTTAAAGAAAAACACTGATGCTGTGCTAGAATGGATATTTGGAACTAAGCCGTTGTTTTACGTGAAATGCTGAGAACATGGACCACTTACCTAGCACTATCGTCGAATTAGTTACCATTCAAGTGGAATACAAAACACTGCTTTGTTGGAAAGGATATTTTTCTTTATTGGATTTCGGTGGTGATGTTGGTGGATGTCGGTGGTACTTTAACTGCAAGCTACAGCGACAAATTATCCAAATGGCAGTTATTGATGTACAAGGACCACTGCCAGATGCCACACTGCAGCAGCCAATTTATATGAAAACCTTAAATTTCTTCTGTTTGGCTAATATTGCTGCAATTGAACGCGCATATTACACATGTTGAGCTGGGAATTAAAACAAGCCAGATCTGCAGGATTCAAGATATACACATAACGACGAAGCAAATGTTTGAATACCAATAGACCAGAACGGCAAGCTTTGCCAAATGGACTTGTTTGGTGTGACATTGAGGAGGAATTCAAGTAAGCATGCTTAAGTTAAACATGTCTAACTCCCATTACAAAGCTGTCTAATCTCTTACAGACCTATGAAATTTCCGTCAATGACAAGCGCCAGGTCGTCACTGCCAAGAAGCTGCAAACATCGTAGGCAGCTTTAAAAACAAGCAAACACTTTATGCTGCAAGAATTTATAAATTTGATCCAAATTAATGAAACAGTAAAAAATATGATTCGTTTATTCGATAAAGAGTTGAATGAACGAATTTATTCCCAGTTCAAAAATCAACAACATATCAGACCGCTTGGTCGGAAGCAAAACAAACATATTTTGAACATTGGAAGCAGAAACCTATCATCTTGGCAAGAACAAATAAAGAGAGATTGCAAGCATTCTTTTCCACACCACCTTTGAGGTAGAATGCAAGGAGGGTTTTTTTTTATATGGTGTCCCCAGTAGGCCTATTCCATAACTTTGGTGAAATTATTGTCATAAACTATAAAGTAAATAAAAACTTAAATAAAGTAATTATATTTTGAAATTGTAACAATCCGATTTAACTTACTTAGAGCGAAATTTTTACATATTTCCTATTTCCCATAACACGTTGCTTAGCTTTTTGAATATTAAGCCGCTTGTTTAAGTTTCGTATGCGAAAATACATTCGACATTTGAAAAAGAATTTTTTTACCGTCTCAGAAAGTGGCACAGCACAGCTGTGACTCATCATCAAAGACCTCAAATTCTTACAGTTGAGAATTTTTTCGCCATTCAACTTTGAAAACACACTTTCTAAGCCTGCAATCTTGCTTAGAAACGCTTCCGAAGGTTTTTTTAATCCGCCTTTTGAAACTTCATCGACGTAAGTCCATGTTGTGCCACTTTCATCTTCGCAGTTAGGTAAATTTAACTCGAAAAAGCTTTCCGACTGAAAGTTGCTGGTAGAGTTGTTTAGCCACTCTGTGTGGTCAGCTTCAACATTTCCATCGCTATTCAAAAGCTGTGTATTTTTTGCTATTTTATATATTCGTATAAAAAGACATTAATGTTATTTATACATATTTATTATTAAACAAAATTTATTTATTTTTTTGAACAATTATTACAAAAACAACACAATATAATTAATATTGATAAACACATTTTTGTTGCTTTGCTGATAGCCCTTCTTTTAGCCCTTATTATAATTATTCTTAAAATTATTTTCTTTATTATTATTCTTTTCGCTTTGCCTTTTGTCCTAATGTCGTAATTTTAATTATCCAAGTGTACTTTCCTTTAAAACTGTTAAGAGAATGTTATGTATGTTTTAAAATAAGTTTTCAACGATATAATAATTGAAAAATTAAAAACAAATCAAAATTAAAAAAATTTTAACTAAAAATAAGAAAAAATAAAAATTCAAAATCAAAATAACAAAATAGTAACTAAAAATAAATATTGAAAATCAAAATAAATAAAAAAATAGGAACTAAAATAAAAAAAAATGAAAATTGAAAATTAAAATACAAACTAAAAATAAAAATTGAAAATCAAAATAAAAAAATAAGAATAAAAAAATAACTACAAATAAAAAAAACTAAAAATTAAAAATCAAAATATATGAAACTTAAAAAATCAACATGTGTAAAAATTAGAAAAAATTAATAATCAAAATAAAAATTTAAAAGAACTAAAAATTTAAATCAAAATAAAAAAAAATAAAAATTATAAAATCAAAATAAAACAAATTAAAAAAATAAAACATTAAAATTTGAAAAAAATCAAAACAAAAATTAATAACAGAAATCTTACCGATAATATATTTCCGCAGACGGTACCTAAAAGACAGCGGGGTTGGGTGACCATTCAAACCACCTTTGTTTCTCATAGCTCCAAAGAAATTTTCGAGAATGTCTTGGTTGAGGCGATATGTAACAATATGTCTCATATTATATTTGTCTTTGACATAATCGCGTAGAAGACGTAAAGAAGCATTGGTCATCAAAACTCCTCTTTGAAATGGTGCAAGGCTTCTTTTGTGTGGGACAATGTTACGTTCCATGAATTTATCCATTTTCAAAAGAATTCCGTCTTGATATTCAATGTCATTTCCATAGGGTTTCTATAGTGAAATCAGAATTATTATTTTTTTAATATTATTTCAAACATTTCAAATGTAAAATTTTTATTTATATCATTGAATTAAAATTTTTCATACCTTTCCAGGGTAATTAAAAGTCGTCATTTTTGAGTTTAGCACATCAAACCAGTCATTTACCAACTGGATGAACTCTGCAGTTTCCAATGGCAGCATCAACTCTTTTCCGCTTGTGTAGCACCAACGAATAGCGGAAGCAGTCGTGTTGGAAAAAAGCTGCACTGCCAGTTTAACTTTTTGGCGACCTAGGATTTCATTGCATTTATCTTTATTTGTACTCTTATTTTAATTTTAATTAGTCATTACCTGGTCCTTTAACTGAAATATGTTCATCAGTTAATTTGTAAACGATTGACAAATCGGAGCCAGAACACAAATACATCACTTCTTTGAGAGTTTCTGTAGTAAGAAGCACATTATTCCACATTAAGCCTGTATCCAAGAAATGATTTCTTATAAGCTTAATAAGGTGTGGAGTATCAGCAAAAACAAAAACTTTTTCATTTTTGTCTGCTGGACTCTCAAACCAGGGTTTTTCTATAAAAGGAACAATGTATAAATCTTTAAAAACAAAACTTTTTATTTACCTCTCGAAACGTTCAGCTCTTTCCACAGGACTTGATTGGTAGAGCCCATATCTGAGACCACTGCCACAACAGGAAAGCTTGCATCTCTAAGCGCTTGTATAAGCTGAGCTAGAATGGTTTTAGTCATTTTGCAGTCGAATGCAAAAAAAACTGGAAACTTCCAAGATGCTCTAAGACCTCGAGCCATAGCCATTTGCACATAATTGCAAGGCTCCCTCACGGAATCTGTCGATGGGTCATGCTCATAGACTGCTGCCACTTTCATCTCATCAAATGAAAGAACACAGATTTTATCATCTGCTGAAAGTTCTGTATTGTTTCGCATGCAGTCTATGGCAATGCGCAGAATTCCCTCGCTTATTTCCACTTTCCGTGCCCATCGCTGAAGTGTAGAAATATGCGGCAGAGGAAAGCCTTGCTTATACAGATGGTTATAAGCTTTTGGCCCAGCTGCGTGAAGGCAAACTGCTTTTGAGATATCTCTCCAGTCCCAGTTGATGTGTTGTTTTTCGGGTTGCTGCATTTTTCGTATTTGCCCTGCAGTAAAAATTGAGGTTAAGCAAGCATTTAAATGCTTTGCTTCCTGCAATTCCTCTCGCGTCTTCAATAGTTGACCTTCGAGATCTTTCACTTTTTGTTTTAGGTTGTGCACCAATATATTCCAGAATATTCCTGCTTTCCAACATTTCATCAGGACTTCATCAGACATTTCAAAATAAATTTAAAAATTTATGCTTAAATTACCTACAGCGGCAGATTTATGAAGGAGGCTTTACTTACTCAGTTTGCGTGCTGCAGCTCGTCCGAGCTACGCTATTAATTTGCATGTTGTCATCCATTACGCTCACATGCTCTGCTGGACAGCGCTCAGAAATATCTTAGACGAGAAATGGTACTGCACCTTCCTTCAGCCGAGCAGGCAAGTTAGATCTAGGCTGTTCCATGAAGTCATTTACGTAAAAATGTTCACCACAAACACGATCTCTTTCTCTAAATATCCTTGAGCATGCAATGTTCCACCTTTGTCGTCTGGGCTCATCAGCTGGAACACGAAAAAAATATTCATTTTCTTTGGACAAATGCTTTTTGCATAACGCGCACTTCATTTTAAATGTTTATTAATATTAAAATTATTAAAATCCGTTTATAACTCACTATAATTTTCTGTAATAGAATTCACTATTTTTCAGACAGCACACAATTTTCCAATGGAAACAATTATTTGTTTGTATCTGTTGTTTTCTCTTGTTCTTTCTTTCGGTAGACAGTTGATTTTGACAGTTGCAGATATGAGGAAGAGAGCGTTGCCAGTCTTGCGGCAACCTTATTATTCAACCATGATGTGACTCACTTATTCATGAGAGAGGAATGTAAGAACTATAAGTGAGTGAGTATTATTTTGTGTTATGCTCTGCTGATGATTTTCGCTGTTTTGTTTACTTTTTGTGTGAGAAAATGAAAGAGTTGAGTATTATTTTTTGTTATTATTGTTTGGTTTGGCACGTGTTGCTGGACATTAACAATTAAATGTGGATGAAATGACAAGAAAGCTGAACTAAAAATTACCTTAAGTACTTAAGTCATTTCACTGAACTCGTGGTGTTTATTGGTGTTATGATTCATTACGGTATAGCACAATAAATCCATTCACTCAATGAGGTAACTGAGCACTGCATCGGTTCATATCAATATAAAAATTATCCTTGTTCATTCATTCGCTATGTGTACGGCACGCATGTAAGGCATGTAAGCGATGTTCAAACTTAAAAAAGTTAGAAAACTCTAAAGTCGGTCCTACCTGCCTATGGACTGCCCTAAACCTCCAAAAATATAAGGATCACACTTATTTTTTCTCACACAAATTAGTTGTAATGTATCATACGGACATACCAAGTTTTGTCCATGTAGCTATCTTATATTGCCCTGTATCGATCAGTTTATAGAACTAAGGAACCAAATAATGCTCTTACGTTCAAATATTTCTAGAGAAGACATCTGCTTGGAATTAGAAAAAGATGTCATAATGCAATAGTTATATTTTAAATTTTAACATCTTGGTTTTGCAGCTCCTTAAATATTCGCCTTTCTTTGATAAGGTCCCATATTCTACAAGCGAGTTCATTGAAACTAGTTCATTAAGACGTGTTCCTAATTCTAAGTAAAAACCCTCTAAATGAATCCACGTTTATCCGGCACGTTTAAGCGCATTCATTTGTTTCGTTTTGTCACAGAAGGGTTTAAAGTAGAGTGTTATACACAAACACTCGGTTAAAGTGAAAGCGATTGTAAAAGCGTTTTCACAATTTGACAAGTCAATGTACATTCTGTTACTGTGCTCAACAAAGTTTGACAGCTAGAACACAGCGAAAAATTTTCAAAACGGTTGCAAATAAAAACTTGTTTATGCGTACTTCCAGAGCGACTTGAAATTTTAAGAACCGATTTAAAATGAGGTCTTATTGAATCGCTTTGAAACTTTCAAGACGGTTTGAAGTTATGATTATGCAATAGTTTGAGTCGTAGCGACTTCAGTCATATCGACTTGAAGCGTAGGATAAACATGGTATATGTCGACAAGGAATGACAGCTAAACTCATTTTAATTTTTTAAGATTAAAATCGCTACTAGGGTAAAGACATGGGTAACACAGCGTAGCGTTGCGTTTTTGAGTTGAAGCTCTTAAATGCGTTACTGCGTTGATACACTTCTTTTAAAAAAAGTAACGCAATAGCGCATTTATACGAATTCAACACCTAAAGCAAAGCAAACAGCGAGAAATAAATGTAAAGCAAATGGATAAGTTGTACGGTTCATCGAGCACAGTTGGAAACGGCAGAAAGTTGAATAAAACAAAATATGCTTGTATTAAATAGGAAAAGAGGTTGCGGGGAAGATGCTGTTAAGCATGCATCCTTGGAGCTTGTCTGATTGATGACCCAGTAGGCAATTAAACCAGCGCTCTTCATACGAAGGCCTGCATTGACTGCTACTTTTGAAGACTAAACACATCCTTTCCTCGCTGCTTTTATTTGCACTTCTTGAAGGCCTTCCTTTGCTGCACAAAAGGCAGCACAACAAATTTGGTTTCCCTACAAAGACTGACTTTTCATATACTTCAGGGCATTTTTTTTCGTTAAAAGTTAGAATATATATCAGTTTAAAAATATGATGCAATAATGGCCCTTCTTACTGCTATATCAAAGATTATAGATTGAAATTAATCTGACTTAAAAAAACATATGAGAGAAGATAAAATCATAGAATATATAAATAAATAGAAAACGGTTTAAAAGAAAAAAAATTTTTTTCGATACTTTTTGTTTACCCCTTCTTTTAGCCATTCTTAAGAAGTGCTTCTATCAGGCCTCTTTTGGGCTATGGAGCGGAAAGCCTGCGAAATTTTCCCACTTCATATAAAAAAGAAAGTGTAATTGTATACGAGTGCGGCAGTACTAAAAAATCCACAGGAAGGCCTGCTAACAGCGCTGTCATTGTCTACTGGGGATGCTTTGCCACACATGTGTGAGTTTATTTCAAAATTGAACATGTTTGATTTAAAAAGTTAAAGCAAACTTAAATCCAACTTCAAGCTTGTTTTGCCATCGAGAAATGTGTATGTATCTGTTTCAGAGCTCGATTAAATATTGAGAAAAAAACACAGACATCGGCTTGCTTGCTTGAAGTTTGGTTTTTTAATTTTTGATGGATGATGAAACCTGTACTTTATTCAATGAAATGATTTTATATTTATTATATTCTTGTTAATGAATACAACAATAACATTAAACATTGTTAAAGGATATTGATTTTGAGACTTTCTATGTATGAGCTCTTTAGCACATGACTCAACGCACAATTCAATGTTATACTGTAAGACTTTCTGTGCTTATACTCGTCTTGTTGATACAGAAACCTTAGCATTTCAAACAGCGTCATGGCGCAAATGCGTTAACGCATTTCGCTGATACAGTAAACTGCGCTTGAGTTAGTGTATCAGCGCTGAAATTTTTACTGCGCTACCCATGTCTACTAGGGAACCCTGACTTTTGCTGTTTAGATTTGATGGCCTCAAACACTTCATTTTCACGTTACAATCATAAAAATATCTGTACTGGTATATTTTATTGCGAGGACTGCAATGACAGTAATAACCTAATTTTTTCTAACTCGACTTTAGCGGTTATTCCTTGTTGGCACAGAAATATTTGAGTGTAAGAACATTATTTGGTTAACTGTTGCATGATTTATGACAAATAATGTCTTATGCCAATTCATTTATACTAAATTCATTATGATAGGTACATACCAGTTGTGCTTTTTTCGGCACTTTCGAGACTTGACGGCACTTTAAGCACGTGCTTTTTCATTTCGGCAAAATTTGAATAACCCAAAATTGAAAAAAGTTTGAAAAATAAAATTGAAAATTGCAATTGCGCCAACAGTTTTATCAACGGTGATATTTGCCACAATTTATGTCTTTCGTCTGAACCAGCCGCTGCAACAATTCCGAAAGCCGTCGAGAGACTAATTATGAACATCAATGAACATTTTTGTCATAGCGCTTTTAACTTTAACTTTTTTAATATCTTCCATAGAAAAATCGAGTTAAAGGTGTTCTCTTGTGTTTTTTTCTGTATATTTTCCTTAAAAATGATAAATTTGAGTTTTGACAGTTTTGTACGAAATGAGCGCGATATGTTAAAATTCGGCATTAATTTTTTCTATACAGCAGATGTCCCGTTGCATCCGATTGGCCATAGAATCATCCATTTTTGTCCAAATGTTCCATGGAATCCATAACAGTTCCAATGACTCGCCTGTAACCTCAGATAACCCCATTGCATCCGATTGGCAATAGAATCAACCAACTTGGTCCAAATGCTCCATTGAACGCATAACAGCGCTAATGACTCGCCTGTGACCTCAAATAATCCCATTGAATCGATTGACCACAGAACCATTCATATTTGTCAAAATATTCCATGGAGTCCATAAAATTGCCTATGACCCGCCTGTGACCTCAGATAATCTCATTGCATTTGCCATGGAATACTAGAATCACGTTGAAAATTCGTTACAAACCGATTACGAATTCGTAACCGATACAAACCGATTCTAAAGATACTTCTAAAGATTACTTCTTACTAAGATACTTCTAAAGATTCTCTAAAAATTCTCCAAAAATGTTTGTTGTTGAGGAAAATAATAAAAATATCCGAAAAAATATCCAAAATACTCTTTATATTTTAACGATTATTTCGAACATTGCTTCACTTGCTTGTTTGACTGAAGTTCTCATTTTACTTGTTTAAGTATATTGCTATAATCGATTTACTCTGTACAGTAAAACCTCGATTTACGTTTTAATTCGTTCCAAAAAAAGTCGACGTAAATCGAAACGACGTAAATCGAAATTCAATTCTTCCATATGGGTTTGAAACTCTGTTTATTTAATATAAAATCAGAACAAAAAAATCAAAGTTATTCCGAATTATTTTTTTAAAAATTAATAAAATATACAAAACACACACATTAAAAGGAAATTTATTTAATTTAATATAGTTTATTTAATATCAAATCAGAACAAGAAAATACAAAGTAATTCAGAACTATTTTTTAAAAATCAATAAAATAAACAAAACATACACATAAGAAGGAAATTTCAAGATATATATTTAATTATAATTAATTATCAGAATAATCGCTTGATGTTAGAATTGTAGACATAAGCGTTTCCATATCATCATCTGAATGAGATTGCGGCCTGGCCTGACTTTTACTTGATAAATGAGACTCTGATGAAATGGGTTTAAAAAATTAATCTATTCGCTTTTGAGGCAAAGACATAGTTTTTCTGCATATATGTCCTTGTAATATTGCAAACTAATGTTAATAGACCTCTTTGTTGACTCAACTCGTTCTTCATCGTTGTCAAATTCTTCGAGAATATCGGTAGCTTTTTTTATGTTGGTGAAAGCCTCTGCTAATTTTCGCCCTGGAAACTGTGATCCATCTTCCCAAGTTTCGGTTTCCGCATCCTCTTGTTTAAAATCACCTTGTGTTGAAACATTTGTCAATGTAAATAGCTCTGCGTTTGTTAACGGTTTGTCACCATAATCCAAGACATCATTAATATCAGATTCGTCAATAAAAGCTTAAAATCGCCGGCAGCGTTACCTCCAAGAAGAAGCGTAAGTCTTTCTTTCGCAATTTTGGATCCGGGTGCTAATTTTTCTTCTTTCGATTTAAATGTTCTTTCCGGCATTCGCTTCCAGACAAGCCCAGTCTCATCGACATTAAAAACCTGCCCGGGAGTGTATCCTCCTTCATTAATCAGTTGCTTCAACTTTTATGGAAAAATCTTAGCTGCTTCACTGTCAGCACTTGCAGACTCACCGACGGCTTTTATGTTATGAAGGTGTGCTCTTTTCTTAAATTTCTCCAGCCATCCACTGCTGGCATTGAAAAATCGTTGGCTTCAGCAGATTTTAGATCGTTGAATAAGCTGATGGCCTTTTTTTGAATAACAACAGAAGTAAGAGGAATATTTTTGTATCATTTAAATCTTTTATCCACATAGTTAGGGCCTTCTCCATCTTTTCCAACAAAGCCGGTCTTCTTTTAGTGATTGTTTCTAGGGAACGCACTCCAACTGCACTTGAACGGATATGGCGACCACTTTTTATAATGGTTCTTGCTGTAGTCGGAGGCAGACCCATCACGCTAACAATTTCAGAATTTCAGAAGCCTTTTTCCACGCTCATGACGTCGAATAACTTTGAGTTTCGTTTTTAATGATATAGCATTTCGCTTTTTTTTTAACTGAGATCCAACTTTACTCATTTTACTTTTCGAGCTCATACTTGACTTTATTTTAGCACAAATTTCGTATTAAAACAGAACGAGTACAAACATATTACATTAAACATGTTACCAACCATACAGATCTACTTGAAAAGGGAGTTCCCTATTTTTATTCATATAACACTTTATTTCAGCACAAATTTCATAAAGAAAGTGAATGAGCAGAAGCACATACATATTACATACAACATTTAAATAAACATGCCAATCAAATTAAAAAAGGAACTCCTCGTTTTTATTTCACTATTCGTTCCTCTATAGAGAAAACGTAAATCGAATGACGACGTAAATCGAGTTTTAAAGGAACAATTTTTTGCACGACTTAAATCGAAAAGACGTAAATAGAGACAACGTAAAACGAGGTATTACTGTATTTGTATTCGTTTTACTCCATATTCGTTTTACTCCATAATCGATTGACGCCACATTCGTTTTATTCAAAATTCAATGTGATTTAAATTGAGAGTCGAATAGAATAAACATTTGAACAATACACGAATGTCTTACAAATACATCCGTGCAGCTCTTTAGTAGTGTTGGGCAAACTATGTTCTCGATATCATACTCGATACCGAAAATACTCGATGCTCGTTTTTTTTGTAAGTCAACACTGCACTTTTTTTATGGTAAGCAAAACTTAAAACTAACCTTAGATTTATACACCACAAGGTGGCACCACTAAAACATCGATAACATGTATCATCATTTATTCGTTGACATTAAATTAAAAATAAATAAATTAATTTTCAGGCAGAAATCTAAAGTCTTCTGTGATCAAATGGCTTTAAAAGCCAGCAAAGAAAAGGTATTGGAGCTTATGAAAGGAAGTTATATTGCTGTCGATATTTTACCTGAAACAAATTTGTTAAAACCCAATCAAACTCTATTTGGGTAGATTTGGACTCTAAGGGTATGTGCTAATTGGCTACTTTTCCTACTGTCGACGGAAATTTTGGCAGTTCTGAGGTGAATTTTACCTTTCAAAATTTGTAGTAGCCGTAGGGGCTAGTATAATTTTTGACAACAACAAATAAGAAAAAAAATATTTTTCATTTGAATTTTAACAAGATTTTTGAAAAGTGAGATTGCCATTCGTTTTTAAATCTAATTGGTAAGTTATTAATTTTCATTAAATAAATGAAATATTGCTTATAAGTAGTGTCCGACCGATTATTCGGCTTCGGCTTCGGTAATCGGCATAATCGGCCTATATTTTGATCTTCGGCTTCGGCTTCTGCTTCGGCCGAAATAGCCGATTATTCTTGCCGAATGTTATTGCTTTGCTAAACAATTTTTTTATAAGTTTTTTGAATTTTTTTGAATTATTCAGTAAACATTTGAAACATTTTCATTGTTCACTGTTCTCTCATGAGTTGGTGTTCATTCCTTGAAAATTTTATTCAAATGATAAATGCAGCGAGTCCGACTGTTACGTTTTTGCTTTTGTTATGGACTGAAATATAAACGCTAGAAATTTTTTACCAGATTTCAGTTAGTATTACATTTCTGTAGCTTTCTCGACTGGATCGAAAATATATTCAATTTTCTTCTACTTTATCCTGACGTCAATAATTTGATTACAGAAAAATCCGAAAACTCTTACGTTTAACTCGAATTTAAGGGGACTTTCAGAAAAGTTTATTTTAATGTTTTAAAATGCCTTTAAGTTGAATAAAAAACAAGATATCATTTTGAAAAATTATATATATATTTTGTAGTAAAAAAATCACACAAAAAAATTTGATTTAATTTTTTTGATTTTTTATCTACAAATATGGCTACTGGAATTATTTTAAAAAAGCATCAAAAAACCATAACGGGCATGATTACAACTCACTGGAACAACGGAAAAAAAACAAAGAACGGGGTTTTTATCAGCATCAAAACCGCCATGGAATGAACTAGAAGAAACAAGTTTGGTCAAAAAATAACAAAATAGCGGCGTTTTTTCAAAAATTGACAAGTTTTTTTGGACAATATTGGCCAAAAACTTAAAAACTATAGAACCGATTTTTCTGTCCGTAGTTCATGCCATGCAGCGACAAGTGTAAAACAAAATATTTAAATTTCAATTTAAATAAATGATTCTTTAAACAAATTCCTGTAGCAATACATCTGATTAAAATAATAAAAAAAAATATATTTTTAATTTTTCAAAACGATATCTTATTTTCTATTCAACTTAGACTCATTTTAAAACATTAAGATAAAAAAATGTTTGAAAGTGTTACGTCCCCTTAATGATTTCAGTAAGTTTTTTGTACTGAAATGAATATTAAAGGTGGTTAAATTTTAAGGGCCGATGCTGATTTTGATAAAACACAAATTATTCAGAAAATTACTGTCATTTCTTTTTATTATGATAATATTGGTATGGTTCAATTATGTATTAAACAAAATATCGGCCAAATGGCTGCCGTGACCTCGGCGGCACACCTCCATCCGATGTTACAAATTTTTGATGTCGCTGAGGCATAATTGAGGTTCTATGCCGCTAATGTGCCGAATTATCTCATCCTTTAGCTCTTGAATTGTTGCTGGCTTATCGACGTACACCTTTTCTTTCAAATAACCTCAAAGAAAGAAGTCCAACAGTGTCAAATCACATGATCTTGGCGGCCAATTGACATCTCCACCACGTGAGATAACACGGCCATTGAATTTGTCTCGCAAAAGAGTCATTGTTTCGTTAGCGGTGTGGCAAGTGGTACCATCCTGTTGAAACCACATATTGTTCACATTTATATCTACTAATTCGGGCCTTAAAAAGTTCGTTATCATCTCACGATAGCGAACAACATTCACAGTAACTGCCTGACCGGCCTCATTTTGGAATAAATACGGCCCGATGATGCCCATAAACCGAACCAAACAGTCACCCTTTATGGGTGCAATGGTTTTTCGACAATCACTCTTGGATTATCATTCGCCCAAATGCGGCAATTCTGCTTATTGACGAATCCACTGAGGTGAAACTGTGCCTCATCACTGAAGATGATTTTCTTCGAAAATAATCATCCACTGTTGCCATTTCTTGAATAACTTTAACGCGTGGCTCGATTATGTATCTTTCCATGGTTCAAATTGAGTTAGTCTGAAATGGAGAAATGCCAAATGAAATGCAGAAAAAACTTGACGTTTAGGTGTGGTTCACATTCAACATCGGCCCTGTTTCTTCTTCGGCTTCGGCTTCGGCCTTCGGCCGATTATTTCCATTTTGCCGAAGAATCGGCTTCGGCAAAAATTCACGTTCGGTCGGACACTACTTATAAGCAAAATTTTCAATATTAGGTCTGTTCCCGTACTTTTTGGACTAAAAATGGTAAAACTGTCGAAAGTCTGAGAGTAAGAAAAAATCTCTCGAAAATAGAGAAAAACCCAAAAAAGTACGGGAACGCTTTTCGGACTAAAATTGTAAAAACTGTCAAATAAGAATGTTTGTCCAGCGTTGACTTGATATGGAACATCGGCAGTGCAAACGAAATGCTAGAGATTTTTAATAATATTGAAAGTAATTCTGATGTTTAGCATTTATATTAGTTTTTACACATTTTCCCATGTTTCTGGTTTCCATTTTAAAAGTTTCAAAGAAATTTTGATGTATCGCAATTTCTTTGCTAACTTGTAAACAGCTGATTTTAAACTGTTTGACACTTTTACCATTTTTACCCGAAGAAATTTCTCGGACTAAAACTTGCAACTTTTGACAAGGAGGGGAAATGTTATACTCTCTCGATTGCACTCTCTTTTACCATTTTTTCGAGTACGGGAACGCTTCTCGGACTAAAACTGGTAAAAACTGGTAAATTGTACTAAAACTTTAGAGTACGGGAACAGACCTATTATATGTCAAAATTTGTAAATTCCCAATTGGCACAACAAAAACGTAAATTATTTTCCCCACAGTGTAAATATTTTCAACACTTCTCACCTCGTTGTAAAAGTAGCCAATTAGCACACACCCTAAGACAAAAATTGATGGAAGCAAAAGTGTATCAGCATTTACGCTACTCAACATTTGTATTGGCTTATATGAGGAGTATTAAAGCCGAAATTTAAATCCATTAAGCTGGTGGAAGGCAGGGGAAGCTGTTTACCGGCAGCTGGCAGAGATTGCTAAGCGAAACTTCGCAATAGTCGCAACTTCTGTGCCTGCCGAACGTGTATTTTCCAAAGCTGGACAGGTGTTGTCGACAAGAAGAAACCGTTTAAAAGCAGAGACGGCTGAAAAAGGTTTATTTGAAAGTTTTAAAGGTTTGGTCCAAGGAATAAGGACCAAAATTAATTTCGAGGTGTGAGATTTTTTTTATTTACATTAACTTAAAACCAAGCTTACAACCAAGTATGCTTAATATGATCTCATTCTTAAACGTTTTTATTTTCCTTTTTTTTTTGTTTTTTTACTGTTTGTGCAGTAAAATTATTTTTAAATTAATTAAATTAAACTTACTGTGAATTTTTGGATGTATGTACTTATACATAATAAATATATTAATATGCCAATTCGTACGAGTTCAAATATTTCTCTTAAAGCATTTATGAAGCTATTAATAGTTTAATTTTTCCGAAGTGAAGTGTCTGCTTAGAACATGGCGTTTAACTTTGCCCGCAAATAAAGAGTTAACTATGCTTAGTTTTTATTGAACTAAACAAATTTAAATCTTTAATTATTTGCGTTTATTAAAAGTTTCATTCTATGTTAAATTTTTAAATTTTAGAAATTTAGCTTTGAGCACTTGTGAAAAAGTATCGTGTATGTAAAAATTATCGAGCATTTAGAAGACAGTATCGAGTACTAATGAGTACCAAAAAGTATCGAGTATGCCCATCACTGCTTTTTTGTGTACACGATATTTTATGAGCACGAGTTTCTGATTCAGTAGCTTTGAAAATGAGTTTTTTTATTTAAAAAAGTGTATACAGCCAAGAAATTTTCCTCACTGACTTTTTTTCAGTGAGTTTTTTATTTTTATTGTTAAATTGTTGTTGTGAAATGTCCGGCAACTTTTAGGATATAATTTTAAAAAATGTTGTCAACATTCATTACAAAATTATTTTAATTCATGCAAACAAACATTTATTTTCTTTAGTGATGTTTATTTATGTTTAGGATCGAACATTTTTTTCAAAAAAAATTTTTTTTTGTAAATTTTTAGCACAATTTCGGTAGCCGTCAGTAAGTTAGCAGTAAGTAGCCGTTAAAACCGACGTGGGGACTAACAAACTGCATCTTTTAGGATTAATACCCCTATATTATAAATAAATTAAATATAATTTTTCGAATTTTTTTATCCTATTTATAATAAAATTTTTTTTCTTATACCTAAAGCAACATGAAACAAAAGACTTGAATTTCATTCCATATACATTTGAAGCCAAATGAACCTCTCAGGAACATTCTATAGCGTAAAAAAGTTATTGGGGCAGCGTTCCCAACTTTTGAAAAGCCCAGGCCCGGAGTTTTTTTTAATAATTATTTCATGAGAAATAATTCATTATTTCTTTGGTTTTTTAAACTTTTTAACTTTTTATTTTAAGGAACATAGTACATTCAGAGCTTTTATTTATTAGCACATTAAGATATCATAATGTTAACAAAAATAATATAAGGACTAAAATATTGGTATCATTTAAGAACAATGTGGGGCTTAAACAATTAATTTTGTATTTTTTTTTACTATAAATAAACTATTGTAATGCTTACAAAAAAAAAGTAAATAAAAAAATTAATAAAGATCAACATTTTATATCACAAAAAAATAAAATCATAAAATATTCATTTTGTACTAAATACTATTAAAGTGAATTAACTTATTAATTGCTTATACCACATTTATTTCTAAATTTTATTTTGGCTTCCGTCTTTGTAGTTCTAACAAGCTCTTGTTGATCCGGGTGTTGAAGAAATGAAAGAAACTGCTAGCAATCTATATTAAAATTGATCCGTATGGATAGCTGTGCTTTAACCAAAGCACTTGTGTTCAGTTTGTTTCTGTCGTTTCTCATGTGTAACGAACCAAGAAGGGTTTATGTGGGGCAAAAAAGGTGTTAAGACACAATGACAGAAGGGTGTGCATGCTCGTGGTTTTCTCGGCTAGGTTTCAGTGGCGGGGTGGATAAGGTTCTGCCTTGTGATGTGCTGCCCTGTGTTCATCAGCAAAAAAAAAAAATCATGCACATGCCAGAAAGAAAATGAGGGGGGCAATACTTATATTCCAGGAAGAAGAATAGCAAGAAAGAAAGAAGAATAGCAAAAAAAAATAACAGAAGAATCAAAAATCAGAAACAAAAAAAAAAGGTCACTTGATTTAGTGGGTTGATGGCTGGTAGTGTTGCCACCTATGCCCGACCCAACCTTAGCTTATCAAAAAAAAAATATAACCGGAAACCAAAATAAGATAAGCTCCCTTGCGCATATCAGTAGGGTTACCAGCTGTTACTTACGGGATAAAAATAATTAAATCATATTTTATTTAAATTTGATGAAGAGTTCATTTTTTTTTTTTTTTTTATTAACATTACAAAAAAAAAAATTATTAAGAAAAAAAACTAAGCTTTGACAAAATTAAGACTGAAACCAAAATTCAAAACTGAATAATTATATAAATTTTTAAATATATACATATTATTTTTAGTTCTATATGCGCGCATACTTACATACTAGCTCCTTAGGAGAGGGGAAACAAGTAATTATAGTAATAGATAGTATTTTTAGAGTAATGAGATAGTAATAAAATAAAGATAGAATAGTAATTAATTAAAACTTACAAAATTTTTTTTTTTCCAGTGTATGAAACATAATTGTGTAAAAAAAAAAATTCAACAAGAGAAAGAGAAAAGTATGAATTAAAAAAAAAACCTGCTACTCCAAGATTGAGAAACTACTCCACGATATTGAAAGAAAGAAATATCGTGTAAAAAAAAAAAAGTTAGTTTTTAGTGTAATTAAGCTATAAGTTGTTTTTTTTTTCGTTTTTTTCTCTCACCATGCTCACAATTTTTTTTTTTTCTTTTTGTTTTGTTTTAAAAATTCGCTAAATATTAGTTTCTCCTATTTTTTAATTTAATGCTTTAATTTTGGTTAAATTTTCTTTACTTCATTATAATTTAATTTTGATGTGGTTTTTTTTTCGGAATTTTTCCATCATTCGTCGTAGCTCGATGCTGCTGTCAAGTTGCTGGATCTCGCTGTCTTGGCTGTCAATAGTTTTTTTTTTTTTTTTCTCTTAGGCTTAGCAGATTTCGTTTCGTTAACATTATTTCCAACTTAACATAGTTTTAACATTTCGAACACCAATAATCTTAAGCTTTGTTTAATTTGCTTTAATGTTTATTTAATAATGTCATGGGTTGCACAGATTTTAATGTTTGTTTTATTTTCTTTTTCAAGATTTTTAATGAAGGTAAATTTTTATTCCTTTCAGAAATATAGTCTTGTAACTCTACATATTGAACACTTTTATGCATTTGGAAGGATTTTCCGTATTTTGACGTACTTTTCAGTTTTAGTTAATTTTGTTAATTTAAAGTACATTTTTCAATTAAATATGCTTTGATCACATAATTCAGTAATTTTTCAACATTTTTCCATATTTTTGTTTTGTGTTTTGTTAAATGTTTCAAATAACAATATATAGGTTTTTTTTTTTTCAGTCAATACCTTCACTGTTTTCTTGAGTTAAGACGCCACCGATACCAAAAGAAGATGCATCGCATTGAATGCAGAATGGTTTGTTTAAATCAGGAGTTGCCAATATTGGTGCGGAAGTTAATTTTGCTTTAATCAATTCAAATGCTGTCTGTGCTGCATCTGTCCATTGGAATGTTTTACCTTTCTTGAGCAAATCTGTCATAGGAGTTGTGAGGTCAGCAAAGTTGGCAATGAATCGGCGATACCAACCAGCCATGCCTAAAAATCGTCTTACTTGACGTACGGTATTTGGTGAAGGGTACAAGCTCGAGAGTTTTTCTCTAAATTTATTTGCCAAAATGCTTTTTTCAAGTCAAGCGCAGAAATAAATCGAGCTTTTGGCAATCGACTCAGGATTCCATCAATTATCGGAATTGGATATGCATCCCTCAAAGTAACTTGATTTAGCTTTCTCGAATCTAGGCAGAGTCTCGCACCTTCTTCTTTTCGTACCAATACAACAGGGCTGCTCCATGGACTATTAGATTCCTCAATCACACCCATCTCAAGCATTTTTGCAATTTCCTGATGCATTGTCTTTTCGACCGCAGGAGAAACTGGGAAGTACCTTTGTTTTATTGGACGAGTTCCTTCTCTTACCTCTATTACGTGCTCTATTAAAGAAGTTTTTCCCAACCCTTCCTTTGAATATGATGGAAAAAGCTGAATTATTGCATCTAACTTTTTCTGCTCATGTGGATTTAATATATGTAATTTTGAATCACTAACCTTATCAATATTAAGAGAGCATACTTCTTTTGATTCCTGCACAATCTTAATTCCCATAGCCAACCAAAAATTATATCCCAAATATAAATCTTGATTCAGATTAGGAACAATATAAATCAAAATTGGTTTTTTCATGTTATTATATACAACTTCTGGTTCAATTACACCAACCACTTCTTGAGAATTACCATCTGCAGTTCTCACTGCTAATTTAATCTTCCTAAAACTAGCTTGTTTTACAAAAGCGGCTGCAGCATCTCCACCAGCACATGTTACAGATGCTCCACTATCAAGAAGACCAAGATATTTTTTTCCATAGATAGACACTTTTGCATACGGACGGACATCATTTTTATCAGCACAAATTGTTGAAATTGTATACGACAACTTTTTACGCTGTGAAGTAACAAAACGCCAAAAGTTACGCATACACACTGTAGACCTTTTTGGTGTTTTTCTGGGTATTTGCTTTTTCGAAAAAGTTGCCACTGCAGGCGTGCTAAGAATTTTGTTTCTTGCTTTATTAGATTTTTCCCAGCGGACATGAAATGGCTCTAAAGGTTTCAGGTTTGGTTGCCTGGGTGGTGTATTTGATTTTAAAATGGTTATTTTCTTGTTTGGTTCACCTGCTTTATTTAGTGATAAATTTTGATCTTGTTTGTTGGTAAAGAGCGGGAGCTGATGTTGATGCTCTCGCTCAGTTACTGGTTTTTCGACTTATTGCACTTTTTGCAAGTAGGCTTATATGTGTTTTCTGCTCCACAGCCATAACAAAACACAGAACGCTCTTCCACACAATCATGGTAACGGTGACCTTGCTTCCTACAATTCCAACACACAAGCTTACTTTCTCCTAACGCACCAACATCTTCAACTTCCTGCAAATCTGAATTCGCTACCTCAACTTTATTCACCTGTCTTGTTCCTGGATTAGGGCGAAATGGAGCACGGTTTCGATTGATTGTCGCTGTAATTGCCTCTCTACGTTGGCATAAGGATCGTAAATGTGCTACGTTATTGATTTGGATCATAAAAAGCTGTTGTCGGATTTCTGGTCTTAAATTCCTAAGCAAACTTTCCACTAACTCATACTCAGGAATCTGCATTTGTAGACGATCCGTCAACTTGAGAATTGAGTTGTAAAAAACTTCAAAAGTTTCTCCTTCTCGCTGTTTCCTGTCTCTTATGAGTTCGCGGATGTCTGTGTCATTCCTTGGGTCTTTGAAGTGAGTGCGTAAGGCTTCACACAAAGGATCCCATCGAATTCTATCAACACAACGCCTATATCTCCAATACCAGTCTTTAGCCTGTCCTGAAAACAAAAGATAACTGTTGTCGCAAACCAATTGAAAGTTTCCATGAAGACAATCATTTGTAAGGGCCGATATTTGGTATAAAAACTTTTCAACAGTTGGTCCTGATAAGGACCCATCAAATTGAATATTCCACCCTTGAATCAAATTTGACACTTGACCAGGTGATAAAGAGAACGAAGAATATCTGGAGTTGTCGTTATTTTGGTTAGATGGAAAAGAAAAATGTGATTGTTGTCGCTGAGATTGCTGTCTATTCGAAGAGGCTGAGTCGAAAGGCATAACATTTGGCCATTCTGGTTCATCTCGTGAGCCTGCTTTAACCTGTCCCAACTTTTGGTCAACCTTTCTGGTAATGTCTGACAAACCTATTTGGAGCTGACTTTGAATCATCTCCGTTAGTGTTGAAACTAATGAGGTCATATCTACACATTCATTTATATTAGCCTGTGTACTAGGAATTATTGGCTTATTGTAACCCTGAGTTTTAGACAGACTTTGGGACCTATCATTAATCTCAATTGACGGATTAAAAAGATTTGTATTTCTATTAGGTGAGTTTGGCATAGACCAATCTAGAGGATTCTGGTTAACAGATCGACCACGCAGAGTTTGAGTTCTACTTTTTGATGGCTTGGAAATTGCACCAGTGTTAGTTGACATTTTCGGTGTGAGAGACTTAGCCTTCGGGTTAATATTCGAAGTTGTCTTGGAAGTAGATTTTGAATCCAGATCCAATGCTTGATTACACTGTGGACAATGGGAGCTGTTCTTAATCCAAATTTGAAAGCAATCTTTGTGAAATTTGTGTTCACACTTTGTTTTAAAGTTTTCAATATCAGAATTGAACAATTGACTACAAATTTTACAAAAATTTTCATTTGGAGCTTCTGGTAAATTGTCACCACTATGACGAACTGCCATATCTCATAAAAACGCAAAAAAAAAACAATAAATCCAATGGGTGTTGTGCAAAAAAATGTATGCAACTACGCAAAAAGATATTTTCCAGATAAAAAAAATTAAAGAATCAATTTGTATATAAAAACGGTAAGTTAAATTAAATCATCTTAAGGCAAAAAGTCAAATGCTTGTAAGTATGAAAAGGTAAATAAGCAATATAAAAAAATCATTCATCAAGTATTTCAATACAAAAATCATTGAAACAAAATAATCAAAAATAAATTCAAATTCAAATAAAAATTAAATAGTTCCCTGGTAACAGCTTGGATAATCACCCTACTGAAAATAACCCAGACTATATCAAGTGATTTTTCCTGCTTTCAAACTTTTAAATGAAAATAGAAAAGACTGATAGGTAAGAAAAGAAAAAAAAAGAATAAGAATTAGAAAGATGGATTTGATTTAAATGAACTTCTTAGGATGGACAAATTGTTCTTGTAACACAATTGCTACCAATTTGTATATAATTATTTCCGATCCGAAAAGAAGAACATTTGAAATGGTTTTCCATTTTTAATAATTTGGGCTTTTGTGGTCACTTTTATTGCATAAATGCGAAATTAAAAATGCTTTTCCAACAAAAAAAAAATTCAAAATAAAAATAGAAAAATTTTTAAGAATATATATAAGAATATACATCAATAGGTTATTTATGTATACCAGGACAATGCATGATCGCAAGCGATCAATACTTGTAATTCCAAGGTAAATTCCTAAGAACATAAAGAATAAATAAAAATTCAAATAAAAATAATCCAAAGCAAAAAGAAAATTTAAAATGAATGAAATGAAAATTAAATGAAAAAAAAATTTATATTTTTAAAAACTGCAAAATAGTGCAGAGACGCAAAATCTCGTCTCTCAAATATTTTCGAAGCGCAAAAGAAGAGCTTGGTTTGGCCAACTGTGGTATCTTCGTTTCTTCCTCATATATACGCAGGTTGAAGTAAGCCTGACTGTTGGATTCGGAAGTGCTTACTGAAGGAAGAACTAAATTCCCACCTCCAGGAATATTGTCTGAAATAGTCAATATACGAGCTATTTCATAAATAATTAAGCTTCGGAATTTCCTCGTGCATTTGCTGTAATTTATTTTGCTGCTCAGCACGATGAGGCGACAGAAAGGACATAAACTCTGGGTTCATAAGGACTGTTGCGGGTTCTTCTGGACTTGAATCATGTACCTCCATCTGGAACGTACGAAACTGCCGCATCCTATTTGTGAAGTTCAGGTCCCTAGTAAGGAATGGATAAAATGGTCCGTCGAACAATAAACCGACCAAAACGCGGTATATTTTCCAGTGGCAAGGAGCTTCGGCAGTTAGGACAACAAGCGTTGTATTCCAGACTCCGCCGAAGACAAACCAAATGAAAAAAATGCCAACATGGTGTCCGGAAAACCTTCCCATCTAAACAAAGTTTCCCTAGACAGATCGAGCAAATATCTTCACCGATTCTAATCATGGGAAGTTTAAATTTGCAAGCCATGTTGTAATAAAAAATATTAAATAAATTTAAAAAATTGAGTTTTTAGAAAAATTTTAATAAAAATAATTGAAGAGAAAGTTAACTGCAAGAAGAAGAGACAGAAATTGAAAGAAAGAGAAAAAGGATAGAATAGAAAAAAAATGGAATACTACAGGGTTGTTATGGTTCCTGTTACGGTTACTGCTACGGTTACTGCCCCACGTTGGGCGCCAATTTTTACTGTAACGAACCAAGAAGGGTTTATGTGGGGCAAAAAAGGTGTTAAGACACAATGACAGAAGGGTGTGCATGCTCGTGGTTTTCTCGGCTAGGTTTCAGTGGCGGGGTGGATAAGGTTCTGCCTTGTGATGTGCTGCCCTATGTTCATCACCAAAAAAAAAAAATCATGCACATGCCAGAAAGAAAATGAGGGGGCAATACTTATATTCCAGGAAGAAGAATAGCAAGAAAGAAAGAAGAATAGCAAAAAAAAAATAACAGAAGAATCAAAAATCAGAAACAAAAAAAAAAGGTCACTTGATTTAGTGGGTTGATGGCTGGTAGTGTTGCCACCTATGCCCGACCCAACCTTAGCTTATCAAAAAAAAAAATATAACCGGAAACCAAAATAAGATAAGCTCCCTTGCGCATATCAGTAGGGTTACCAGCTGTTACTTACGGGATAAAAATAATTAAATCATATTTTATTTAAATTTGATGAAGAGTTCATTTTTTTTTTTTTTATTAACATCACAAAAAAAAAATTATTAAGAAAAAAAACTAAGCTTTGACAAAATTAAGACTGAAACCAAAATTCAAAACTGAATAATTATATAAATTTTTAAATATATACATATTATTTTTAGTTCTATATGCGCGCATACTTACATACTAGCTCCTTAGGAGAGGGGAAACAAGTAATTATAGTAATAGATAGTATTTTTAGAGTAATGAGATAGTAATAAAATAAAGATAGAATAGTAATTAATTCAAACTTACAAAATTTTTTTTTTTCCAGTGTATGAAACATAATTGTGTAAAAAAAAAATTCAACAAGAGAAAGAGAAAAGTATGAATTAAAAAAAAATCTGCTACTCCAAGATTGAGAAACGAAAATATCCTGTAAAAAAAAAAAGTTAGTTTTTAGTGTAATTAAGTTATAAGTTGTTTTTTTTTTCGTTCTTTTCTCTCACCATGCTCACAATTTTTTTTTTTCTTTTTGTTTTGTTTTAAAAATTCGCTAAATATTAGTTTCTCCTATTTTATAATTTAATGCTTTAATTTTGGTTAAATTTTCTTTACTTCATTATAATTTAATTTTGATGTAGTTTTTTTTTCGGAATTTTTCCATCATTCGTCGTAGCTCGATGCTGCTGTTCAAGTTGCTGGATCTCGCTGTCTTGGCTGTCAATAGTTTTTTTTTTTTTTTCTCTTAGGCTTAGCAGATTTCGTTTCGTTAACATTATTTCCAACTTAACATAGTTTTAACATTTCGAACACCAATAATCTTAAGCTTTGTTTAATTTGCTTTAATGTTTATTTAATTATGTCATGGGTTGCACAGATTTTAATGTTTGTTTTATTTTCTTTTTCAAGATTTTTAATGAAGGTAAATTTTTATTCCTTTCAGAAATATAGTCTTGTAACTCTACATATTGAACACTTTTATGCATTTGGAAGGATTTTCCGTATTTTGACGTACTTTTCAGTTTTAGTTAATTTTGTTAATTTAAAGTACATTTTTTAATTAAATATGCTTTGATCACATAATTCAGTAATTTTTCAACATTTTTCCATTTTTTTGTTTTGTGTTTTGTTAAATGTTTCAAATAACAATAAATAGGTTTTTTTTTTTCTTTTTGACACTTTTTATTATTTTTATTTATAAATATTAAATTCCATTTTTATAGAATTTTGGAATAATTTTAGTTCATTAATATAATTTTATTTAAATCACAAACGTTTCTTAGTTGTTAGTTTAGTTAACTTAGTTTAGTTTATTAACTTAGTTTTTTTTTTTTTTTTAACTTTTTAATTTTAAAAGCATCAATTATTTTTCTACTTTACTTAAAGTAACTTTAACAAATATCACCAGTAAAAGAGACCGAACTGGCTTGGTTTCGGATTTTTATAGCTGAAAAATTTTGGAAAGGGCCCGTTATTTTGCACACGGCCTTAATTTTTGCGCATTGCACCATTTTTTTTGCACACGGCCCTAATTTTTGCATATAAAAAAAATTGTTTTAGGGACATTAACATAGGCTTTTGGATATCGAAACAGCGTGTTTTGGATTCAACCCGTTAATTTCTCTCATCTATTTCCAAAGTATTGGAACTTCGTACATCACCCGATGTAGCAAGTCCCCTCCCTCCGAAATACTCTCAGCATTTTTGTCTAGACTTCACTGTTGATGTTAACATTACATCCACTCAATCTACTAAAGCAACTCTGTAATTTCTTAACACTCTTCTAACATTTCTACTTCAAATCTCTGTTAGCAGTCAAACTGTTATACTGAGCCTCTGTTACGCTCAGACTATGTTATTTTGGATGTCATTAGTCTGTTAGCAAGAAAAACCCTACAAATGTTTGTCTATTTTTATAATTACTCTTTGTTATTAAATTTGAGTTAGAAGTTGCCAAAAATTTGAGCAAGCAAATTGAGTGCAACAGCTGACCCAGATTATTTAATGAGAGCTTCAACCAGCCAAGCAAATTACTGCCAGATAAAAAAATAAATAAATATAAATCGAATAAAATGAACTTTTAACTATAAAGAAAAACATAAAATTGTTTGCATAAAAACAAATCATTTTTAAAAAAACAAAAAAAAAATATGAAAAAATTATATAAAAATATGTTGATGTGCTCTGCCGGATTTGAACCTACATTACACATGCCCACTCAAAACAAAAGCGTTGCTTACAGGTACGCTTAAAACTTTTATAACAAGTTGTGTTATTTCAAAATATTTATTTGTTTTAAAAATATGCACCCAAAAATCGCTTAAGGATAAGTCAGTATCCCAATGGACCTTATACAATGAAATTTTACAATTTTATGGATTCGAAAAATTAAAAAAAAAAAAAAAATAATTTTGGTCACCAAAAAACTTTAATGGGTCCATAAGAAAAATTATTCATAAATAATAAATAAGTTAAACATATTTTTTGTAAAAAAAACTTGATTTTAATATAGATAATTGCGAAAGCCGGAGAAAATGTGCAAAGCCCGGAGCCCGGAGATCGGCCCTCAGGCCCGGAATCTTCGGGCGAAAAGGTATGTGTTGGCAACCCTGTATTGGGGTCAAATTGACCCCCTGCTTTTATCCGGTTTTTCTTGGTAGGTGCTATTATGAGAGTTAAACAATATGTTTAATATTATAGATATTTCTTTACATTCACCAAATCGTATAAATTTATAAACTCCCCATAAGCATTTTTCATAAAATCATATAATGAGCAACATTGTTTCTTCCATGTTCGACATTCACTTGCAAGCAGAGATGTAGCATTTTACTTTGGAAAGTAATATATTACTTATTACATATTACCGTTTACTAAAAGTAATAATATTATATTACATATTACGTTAAAACAAAAGTACTAAGTTGCATATTACTATATTACTTTTTTGCTAAAAAGTCAAAAAAAGGAAATACACAAAAAAAAAATGTTTACAAAAAGTGTACTTGGCTGTGTTGGTCTTCATAAGAAAAGTGTTTGATTACCCGGTGAAAGTGAGATCCATACACATACGAAACAGAATAGCAATTGAACACCACAAGGTGTTCATTAATTGCAAAAGTTAAATTTTAGATTTAACTGATTTTTTTAAAAAAGGTTTTTCAAAGTAATATGTAATAAGTAACTAGCAGGTGATATTACTTTCGCTGACGGTAATGATTTATATAACATTATATTACTTTGCGTTACAGTCACAACTCTGCTTGCAAGTGTCAAAAATTTACTGACAACGAAATTACGATGGTTGAATCACGCAAGACTACTGATGAGTTGGTTTAGAGAGGCCACAGACTGCAGACTTTTAGTCGGTCCATAGTTTGATGCTTCATTGGCCTCAACCGACTAGCTAACTATTTAGTTGGTTGTAGGTGCGCACACTGTGCCTGGATAGTTGGCTAAATGCAGGGTTGCATTAGTGAAACATTCTCATGGGGAGTTTTACAATTATTTGACTGTTTTGAGTTTTACACAATTATTTGTTACTGGCATAGTTTTCGTTGATTTTGGTGCGGGTATGAATATTTAACTTATTTTTTTATTAGATTATTATATTATAAGCGGCATTCGACATTTTTCTGGCACTTAGCTATCTTTTATAAGAGTAATAAAACTTTTATATCCCCATTTGCAATCTGTTAAAATCAACACTTGTTTTTATTATATTTAATTTGTTGTGAAATAGCATGCACTCAATTTAGAGTCGACTATACTTTGTTTATGATAATGGAATTTGAAAAGAATAATGGAATGCATATAAATTTATATAGGGGATATAAGGGATATCGGAAAAGTTATTATATATATATAGCAGGCATGCACGTTAACGTTAATTTTAACGGTAACCGAAATATTTTTTTTGTTTCGTTGAAACGAAATAAAAAATAACGTTAATTTAAAAAACGAAAAATATTTATTTCGTTTCGGAGAAAACGATATAAAATTTTTTCGTTTTTTTCCCAATCAACCGTTGAAAATAACGTTAATTTCAACAAAAAAATTTCGTTTTTTTTTGTATCAGAAGAAATTTTTTTAGCATAGGAGAAAATTATAGAAAATTTTTCGTTTTTCAACGAAACGAAATTTGATTTGATAAATTTTTAACGTTATTTAAAAAACGAAATAATTTTGATAATTTATTTTTCGGTCTCAACGAAACGAAAAAATTTTGTTGATTTCGTTGTGCATGTCTGATATATAATTATTATATAAGTTATTATATATATAAAAGTTATTATATTTTAAATAGTTTTTTTGTGAAATTTTTAAAAGAAGGCCAATTTAAATTGTTTTTTTGAACAGAAAAGAAAAAACTTAAACTAATCTCTTAGAAAGTAATACATACAGGTATACAGAATACAGATTTATTATTATGGAATTAAATTCCATTATTCTCCATAAAAATCATTTTTTGTGAATCCGTAAAGTTTGAAAAGTAAGTTTTTACCGTATCAGAGGTATTTTGTTCTGCATCATGCATTGTTTCTTGGTGGCAATTTTGTTCTGCATCGGTTGATTCTTGTGACCAAGGAAACAATCCAAATAACGGAGTGTTGTTGTTGAGTGTGATGAAGAATCGGGCATTTGTGGTGGCACTTAATGAGTCGGCTAATGCACCCGATCTAATTTCTTTAAAAATTGTTAAAATGTTAATTTTTGCATCGAGCTTTTCTTCCGAAGATAATTCCATTAAAGAAGGAACAATGGAGAAAGCAAAATTTGTGTCATCGTCGACTTCACTTTGTTTCAAAGCATTTATTCAACAATTTTTGAGCACTCTATTCCCTCCAGTATTTCCTACCAATATTTAATTGGTGGTGACCGTGGCATGCAGGTTATGTGTGTGGCTTAGCATGCTTGGAGCCCGGGTTCGATCCCCAGCCGCGGCGAAAAGTTTTTTTCAATAAAAAATTATTCTGATCGGTCACCACCTCTCTGCAGACAATGGCAAACCTCAGAGAGTAAATAATGCCATGTAAAGCTTCTTGAGAACATAAGCCGTTCGGAGTCGGCATAAAACATGTAGGTCCAGTTCTCGGTCAATTGTGTGCAAACATTTAATAACACACACAACACAATTGATCATAAGAAGCTCGGTCAAAGTCCTTTCAAGGGTTGAAATGGCCAATTTGTTTTTTTTTGTTTTTTTTGTATTTAATTGGAGCATCTACAATAAGAGTAATTGTACACAGTACATGCCGTTGTGGGATGTACTCCAGCCACTTTATATGAAAAGTAAAGAAAAGGATGATTGGTTAAAAATTGCCGACAATTTTATCAATTCTTGAATAATCTTCAATTATAAAAAATTTTTCCTGCGTGTTAGTAAGGCATAGACAGACGCGGACTATAACGTTACTGCTATAGATGTCGGTGCATTTGGATCTTGTAGTGATTCAGAGATATTTAAAAACTCTAAAAGTGATTATCTCAAAATCTGCTCAATTTTCCTAATGCAAGAACAATTTTAAGCGACGATGATGGATGTACAATACCATTTTACGTAGTGGATGATGAAGCATTTGTACTCTCTAATTATATTTTGCGACCGTATTAAAAAAAACATTTGTCCTACGCTAAACGCATTTATAACTACAGGCTCTCCAGAGCCCGTCGTCTAGTTGAATTGAATTCTAGTTGATTTTGGCGTCCGAATAATAAAAGCTTGCTGCATCTTACATAATTAAGTACATCAAAGACGGAGTTAGATTCCTAGATACAGCTTACGAGAGCCCTATGTAAATATTAAGAGTTGAAGAGGATATGCGAAGTCGAAATGACATCAATGGCATAAATGTCAGACAATATTTGAAATCGTATTTCATTTCTCCGCAAGGTTGTATACCATTTCAATATGATAAAGTCTAATATGTACCTTAGACCGTATCACCTTGTTTGGCAGAAAAGTAAACTTATTTTTGACCCCACCTCATTCTTTAGATATTTGAAAGACATTTTCGAAAAAAAATATTTTTTTTAAATGGTCCCTATGGTGCTGTTTTGATTTTTTCGTTATATCTTCGGTGTTTCTTGAACGATCCGGAAAAATTATATATCTGTGTGTTTATTGATGTAATGCAAATATTTTCTGATTTTTTTCTTGCCTCAAATTTTTTTTTCGACTGATTAAACAATCGATCTTCGTTCCTACCTTATTATCCTTCTCCAAAAAATCCAAAAATGAAAGCTTATAAAAATCATTATAACCATGGGAACAAGTGAAATCGAAAAAACGAATTTAAGGAGCACTTCCAACCTATTTTATGCAAAGAATGACACTTTGGATCATAATAAAATTTTATTTTTTATTTTCGGGATTTAAGGTGGCTGTAGCGCTCGCAACTGTCCAGTTTCACGAAAATATGACCCAATCGATTTTCGTCAGCAACTGATGTGGCCGACTTATGTACTATTTCAACGAAACGCTCCGTGTTTTGCGAGTGGCAAAGCTAAGCTGTCGAAACTAAAACATGATGCAAAAGGATAAAACATGATGCAAACGGATTAAATTATGACGTCAAAATTACATCATTCAATTATTAAACTAATGTTTACTGTGTTGCTCATCTGGAATTTAAATGATTTGAAATACTGTAGCAAAATAACTGACCAACTGTCTGAATACTGTAGATCAGACAGTTGGTCTTGCTTGTAAAACTGGAGACATGGCGGCTCAGTGATCTGAAATCTTGTCCAGTCGATCATTTCAATGTAAGTTGTGCTGCAGTAGTTGATGTTGGGTTGGTGGTTGGCACCACGAATTTGCCGAATTTGACTTGTCTCGTTTGACCGCGCATCCAAAATTTTACTGTATCCATCTGCACGAACCGTTGCATCCGGATCAGTAATCATGGATAATAATATATTTTCATGAGAAAATAGTACACGTTGTTGTCGATGGTAGATTTGATAGCTACCTGTATGTGGTCCGGAAAATCACGTATCTAACTTATGTATTTAAACATGTTGCGGCTGCCAAAACCAGAATGGCGCAAATACTTTGACGACGAACGTAGCGATATCTTTCAGTTTCAGAGATGGCTGCTCTTTTGTTACGTACCAGCGCAAGATGCGAGATGTTGTTGTTAACCAACGTGCTGAACTTGTAGCACCAGGCTGTGTGCTGGCTAAAACCTCATCGCAGTGTGCACTATTTACGGCAAGAACCATGTGGTACAAATAAAGCTGATCGCTTCGTATTGCCCATGTATTAATATTTGCAGGCATTTCGCCCATCGCAATTGGCATGAAATTTGGTAGAGGCTAAGAAAAAACATAAAAAATTATAAAACATGCTTGATGTTATTGAAATCAATGTTCAAACGCACAGGTAAATCCATGCACGGTAGCCAGTGTTCGTGACCGTGCCATCACAACTGATCGCTCCTAAGTTATAAACAGTAATTGTTCTGCAGCAAGAAATCAACAATTGTAGTTTGAACTCCTCTTGCAAAAGCTTCCAAAGGTATCCGATGAATTTTGAGTTTTGTTCTTTGAGAATGGTAATGTGCTCTTCGATGACTACGTCGTTGTTCATCTTTAGAGTGCACTCTCCTTTAATATTGAAGAAAATGCATTACAATAGATCATGATATTGTGCTGCCGTTTTCGCTTATTTGCGGAACTTTTGCCTATCACGGAATACTTTGTTTTTATCGATAACGATATCGGAAAGCATTTTTACCATAACTTCGCGTATGTCTGTGGATAAAGTTTCCTTGGCGGCGATGGCATTCTGTATGTCCTTGATAAGCATCGAGGCATGAAATTCACCATGGTGGCTTGATGTATCGCTTCTATCTAATGCTGAACAAAAGTACCTTAAGCGGATATCCGATACTTGGAAATGAATGTCTTCCATCGGAGTGTCTGCGTCCTCCAACTACGCCTAGTGGTGATGATGGTAAGCCACTAGCCTGTTCCAAGCCAGTGAAAAGGAGGACGGTTGTAGCATGCGTATTTGGACTACGGTTCTTGAGATCTTGAGAGTCTTAAAAATTATCCAAAAAGTATCTAGCAGTTTTTAAAACTGCGATACTATGATTGCTTATCAAGTCATGTGTGTCAAAACCATTAAATTAATTTCCAGTTTTTGTTAAGTGCTCATTCTATGGTGGAAACCCTTTTGCCGTGGGACTATCGTAGGCTGGCCCTTCGGGAGCTTCATGCTGGCTGTGGTATTCTAAATGTCGCAAGCTAGACAACGAGTCGGCGTGGAGTTGCGTCTCAGTACAACTAGGCTGGCATATCCCATACTCAAGAGATTTTAGATAAGTCTTGCTTCTTACCAATGAAGGTGAATTGAATATATCCTCAAAACAAATGTTCACATATTGGAACTACTTGAAGCAGATTAGTAAAAATGAATGCTTGAAATGCTGGGAAGGTTCGCGCCCAAGTAAAGTATAAGTATTTCGTTTTAAAAGTCTATTTCTTATGGTCATGTCTAAAAGGAAAATAATTAATTTTATGTGGCGATAATGGCAATTTTAAATTCAGCATGAAACAAATTGAAAAGAAAAGCATTCACTAAGAATCTTTGGCTGGTGAATTCTCTGAAACAGGTCTGTGTTTTTAATTATTTTCCGAAAAAAATATTTCTGAAGGTAACTCAAATAAAAAATCGACCCATTTGAACGAACACTGTCGATTGTTTGAAGGACAATGGATTAAAGAAAATGGTATAAATAATCATGATAATTGTTTACGCCGAATCCTGTATCTTTATTCCTTTAGTTTCTATAATTATTGTAGCATAATTTGAGTCACAGTGAATTAAAGTGAATTAAATAAAAACCACAATTTTTCTCTAATTTTAAATTTATGTTTTAATCTGCTGGGATTTTTTGCAAGTTTGACTGCAGCAACTCAAGGAGTATTTATTCATCGAAAAAAAAAACAAGAAAGTGAAGACGACAGGCTCAGCAAGCACAGCAACCCACAAGATAAACATCATTAAACAGGTACGTTCATTTATTTTAATTCAGTGTTTGTTCAGTGCCAAATTAAATTACCAAATAATTAATTATTGACCAACTAATAAATTTGTTATTCGTTTGGGGCATCTCATCTCTGCCATTTTAAATTTTTTCGTGCGTGAAAAAAAAGAACCAACGACAAGAAATCGTTTTTTTTTGAGAAAAATATAAACTAACTCAAATTGTTGCACTTTAAAAGAAGCCAAGCTTGTGCATTTTTGATTGTTTTCGTGTGTGTGTGAAAAAAAAGGAGCGAGTCAGTGAACAGTGGAAGAAAGTGGTGGAAAATTAATCAATATTAAAATTTGTTAATTTCGGCGCAATTAGAAATAAGAATTTTAAGTAAATTTTAAAGAAAAGAAATCGGAGAAAAAAAAGTTGTGAAATTGAGCCTAATTATTTTTATAGAAAAATCATTTTGTATAACAAAAAAAATTGTATTGATTATCCACCATTGATAGCTTATAATTAAAGTGCGAGGTTCTAGTGAAGAGAAAAAAGAAAAAAAACCCCAAACAAAATCCAAACCAACAAGTGGGTGAAAGTGTGTGACGAGGAAAAAATATATACATATTTATATATATAACAACCCAGCGGTCAGCTTTTGTCATACCTGATAAAATCTGGCATGAAATCAGTTCTATTTTGCTTCGAAAATTCGGGCATGAGATCATAGCTGATTTCAGAATAAGCATTTGCATTTAAGCTTTCTAAAAACTTCCCTAAAATTGTCTAACCTTTGAATAATTTGTTTTGTGTCGATCTCAGACCTGAAGATATCCCTGAGTTTAGAAGCGAAGGCGTAATGCTATCAAACGTTTATGAGCATTTTCAGTTAACCCAAATATCCCTCAAAAGTATTTTTGATTTTGTTTCGTGTTGACACCTGAGCAACGGCTGAGATTAGAAGCGAAGTCGTAATGCCATCAAACAAGTTTGGGAAATTTTTTCAAAATAAAAATACAAAAATGAAAAGTAATCGACGCGTCATTTTTCATTCTCAAAACAAAACAAAAATTTGAATTATTTTGTAAAAAAGTTCTAAAAACTTAAATCCATTAAAATAATTCAAACAATGCTCATGACACCGAAGACGAACTGCAGCTCGGCTTCGGTGAATGATATATCTGCTATTTGCATTCTCATTTGAATTTTCAGGCTTGGGACGACCTGATAGAAGGCCTGATATTTAAGCATTCACTCAGGCCTGAATTTTCGGAGGAATATTCTTAGGGATATTCAGGCCTGAGTTAACGCTATACTATAGCAGGTATTCCGTAAGTATGACATTTATATGGAAAAAGGAAATCAAGAGGTGTGTTGAATTCTCAGGCCTTACCATTACCCCTCAGGCCTGAGAGAATGTATTGATTCAGGCCTATTCTGACCGCTGGGAATAAGCTCAAACGAACTCCAGTGAGAGAAAAGTGTTGAGTCACACATACACACACATACCAAAGACAGCACCCCAGTAGGAACAAAGGGAAGGCTACGACCCAGTAAGTAAAAGGCATTACTTATTGATGCAAAAGTAATACCTACGGCTTTGGTTGGTTTTATATGAGAAAATTTGTCTTACCTAGTAATGCAAAGGTAACCGCTTCTGTTTTAGAAGGTTTCCAAAAAAAAAATTTTTAATTTGTAATTTAATAAATTTTCTTACATAAAGTAAAATATATAAGCACAAAAAGCAAACAAATATTTGGAAAAATATTTTTTAATATTACTATATACCGAAAAAAAGGAGTAAATAAATAATTTGCCCTACTCACCTTAATTATTTTTAAATATCTTATATTTTGCATATTTTAATTTTTGCAAATATATTGTAAGATTTTTAACAGCTTTCAATCGTATTACTTTGTTAGTGTCTCTAAGAAAGGGAGACATTAGTCATTTTGCGATTACCTTAGCGGTTTATTACGGGTTATAACTGCTCATCAGTTAATAAAAAAAAAAAAAAAAGTTTTTTGTTCGATATTGTTATATTTTTTTAATTTTTCGCTTTGTTTGAAAATAACAATTTGCGTATCGAACTGTTTTATTCAACAAGTTTTTCGATCTTACCAGCAGTTTTTTTCAATTTCTTCCGTCCGAGTTGAAACTTAGATCCGATTAAATGTCCGAGCTAAACACGTATATCCGTTTGGCGGACCAACTTATTGAATTCGAAGTGCAATTTAAAGAAATTCCTTCAGAAGATCATTCCGTATTTACTCTTGAGGTGCAAAAAGAAGAAATTAAATCGATTTGGGCAGAGGTCAAAATGGCTTATGAGGCTTGTGTGCATTCGCTTTCTAACACTAAAAAAAGCGAAACGGATGTAGCAACAGTCAAAGTCAAGTACCGAACTTGCTTTGATACGTATGTTAGGTGCGTCGCAAAAATAGGTGAAATGAATCACCAATTCAGCAAAACGGTCTCAACAGAACAGGAAAGTTTTGTTAATTTACCGTCCTCAAGCCACAATATAAGCTTACCTCCCTGCGATACCGAGCTCTTCTACGGAGATTATATTTCTTGGCCCTCATTTAGAGATATGTTTACGGCTATTTATATTACAAATGCTCGCTTAACACCGGTGGAAAAACTTTGCCATCTCAACCAAAAGACTCGACGCGAAGCGAAAGAAATAGTGAAAAAATCCCCACTTACTCACGATGGCTTTGCCCTCGCATGGCAAAATTAAAGGACCGCTATGAAAATAAGCGGATTTTAGTAAATAGCCAATTGAAGATTTTATTCAATCTTCCTGTTGTTTCATCCGAATCAGGAAGCGCTATAAAAAAATTGCAACGCGATATCAATAATTGCATTTCATCACTACAGAACCATGATATTGATATCAGCAACTGGGATGCAATTTTCACGTACTTGTGTTCTACGCGCCTACCAGAAAATACGCTCTCCTTATGGGAGCAAAGTATCGTCTTAAAATCCGAAATTCCCAAATGGAAAGACTTGGATAATTTTTTGACTAGCCGATTTCAAACTCTTGAAACCGTCTCGGACATCAAGAGCTCTAATTGTAGCAAGGGTGCTGTGCCTTCTACAAGTAATCAAAAAAGCAGCGGTTCTTCGAAGAGGGTCAATTCACACCATGTGAATTTGACCGGATCAAACTGCAAGCTTTGTCCCTCACAACAGCACGGACTCATGAATTGTCCAAAATGTTTAAATATGAGTGTGAGTGATAGATCGTCCATGGTGAGAAAATACCATATGTGTCTCAATTGCCTGGGAAGCTCCTATGAAGTAAGAGATTGTAAAAGTAATTATAACTGTGCAACGTGTAAAAAGCGTCATCACACGCTTTTACATCGAATTTTCCAGAATAACCCAAGTCCCAATGCAGACTTGGCGTCAAACTCTGGAAATTTCAATGCTTCACAAACTCCAAATCCTCACACTCACTCTCATGCTACAATGATACAGTCCACTACTGAAACTCCTACTGATAACGTTCAAGCATGTTTCACTTTAAGCAAGAAAAGTGTTCTGCTCGGTACTGCCATGGTGACCATATGTCACGGAGGCACAGTATACACAGCCAGATCGCTTATCGATTCTGGGTCCGAAGGAACATTTATCTCGGAACGTTTGCAGAAAATTCTGAAACTCCCCACTAACAACGTCAATGCGCAAGTTTCAGGACTAAATAAGAGTGTTTCAGCTAGGGCTCAAAAGAGCTGCACAGCAAAAGAGGTGATCAGCTCCCCTAGTAATTCGCGGATTCTAATTGAAACGAATGCTCTTATTCTTCCCCAACTTACTGAAAATCTTCCAACCTACTCTATTGATAGCTCCGTTATCAAAAATCTGCCAGATATACCTTTGGCAGATGTCAACTTTTACAAAAGTAACCAGGTTGATGTTTTAATCGGTGGCGACATTTATCCCAAGATAATTTTATATGGCATTCGTAGGAATGTTCTTGGATCACTGATTGCTCAAGAGACGATTTTCGGGTGGATTTTTACTGGCCTAATGCCACGAGAAAATCCACCGACTTCGTCTAAATTAGTATTATATTTTACTGAAATATCGCTCGATCAGCAGATCTCACGCTTTTGGGAGTTGGAGAAAACTACGTCAAAACAACACGACGTAATAAGGATGGTCGATATGTAGTATCGCTTCCATTTAAAAGTGACTTTCCGAACAAAATCAGCATAGGCCAGTCTCGTCAGTGTGCAAACAAGCAATTTGCAAGAAGTGAAGCTTCGCTTTTAAAAAATCCTGAGCTTAAAACGGTATATGATAATGTCAGAAATGAATATTTAAGCTTGAATCACATGGAAAAAGTGTCAGTTCCAAGTTTTGAACAGTTTCCAAGTAACTATTACTTGCCCCATCATGCGGTAATAAAATCTGACAGCGTGTCAACGAAGGTCAGAGTAATTTTTAATGCCTCATGTCCGACATCCAATGGTAGAAGTTTGAATGATATTCTCTATCCAGGTGCAGTGCTTTAAGCTGATTTAACCCGTTTACTCATAAAGTGGCGGTTTTTTAAATATGTTTTCAATGGTGACATTGAAAAAATGTATCGCCAAATTCTGGTGGATTCACAACACACTCCGTTTCACCGGATTCTATTTAGGAATTCTCCCAATGAGCAAATCCAAGATTTTGAGCTCAAAACAGTAACTCAAAACAGGACTTTTTAGAATTGGAAGATTCTAAAATTGGAAGATTCCAGCACTGCAAAAACTTTAGGCATTCGATGGAATGCAAGTCAAGACTATTTTTATTTTGTGGCAAAACCATTGGAAATAAAACACACTTTTACCAAAAGAGAAGTTTTATCAACAATTGCCAAACTATTTGATCCAGCTGGTTGGTTAAGTCGATTGTTATTGCGAAAATTCTAATGCAGCATATCTGGTTAGGAAAAATCGATTAATGCCTCAGGATCTTATTGAAAATCCTCTGTGGTGGTGTGGTCCCCCATGGCTTATAAAAGGTAGATCTTATTGGCCACAACTCTGTGAGAAAACTCACTTTGAAACCGAAATTGAAAGAAAACCGATTCAGTCACATTTCGTCTTCTTTACAAACTATGAAGACATTATGGATAGATTTTCATCATTTTCACGAGCACTACGAGTTCTCGCATATGTTTTTCGTTTCATGCATAAGGCTCAGAATAGACAATTACGGTTTGCGTCTTATCAACTCACGAGTAAGGAAATTGACTTCGTGAAGATTCGATTGATTGTTCTTAGCCAGAAAGTTAATTTTGCCGCTGAGTATCACAATATTCAAGAAAAAACTGCAATCAGCACTAAGAGTACTATTCTTACGCTTAATCCATTTCTAGATAAAAATGGCGTTTTAAGAGTAGGTGGTCGTTTAGCTTTTTCACCAATGCTGTCATACAATGAAAGGTATCCAATCATATTTCCCTATAATTGCCAGTTTTCGAGACTTTTGGTCCAATTTACCCATATGATCTCATTACATGGTGGTAATCTGTTGGTTTTACGACTTTTGAGGATGCAATTCTGGATACTGAAAGCAAAGAACCTTATTAAAACTGTTATTCATAACTGCAAGGTGTGCGTTATCAACAGAAAAAAGGAAATGACCCAAATTATGGCTGCCTTACCACCTGAAAGAACAACACTTACGAGACCATTTGCATCTACAGGTGTAGATTTCGGGGGTCCATTTGAGATTAAAAACTACACTGGTCGCGCATGTTTGATTACGAAAGGTTACGTATGCTTGTTTGTGTGTTTTGCTACAAAAGCGATCCACCTTGAAGCGACAAGTGACTTATCCACTGCGGCTTTTATGGCAGCATTTTCTCGTTTTTCATCAAGACGAGGTTGTCCAGCAAAGATCTATTCCGATAACGGAACTAATTTTGTTGGGGCCTCAAAAATTTTTAAACGTGAATTTCGGGTTTTTATAAGTTCGACTCGTGACAAAGTTGTTGATGATTATTCCCACCAAAATGTAATAAACCGTCAAACCGTTCGGACGTGATTTGAATTAGCTCCACAAGTTTCGCTTTTTCCCATTCGCCAAAAAAAAAATTAAATTTTTGAACATAAAAAATCAACCCAATAAAATACAACAATAAAATCTACGGAAAAGTAAAAATTAAAAACCTAAAGTGTTAATTTCATTGAAAACTGCAATTTTGCAACAATAAAATAAACAAAAAAATCAAAACTTAAAAAAATATACAGTGTTAATCTTGTATTAAAACTGCAATTTTGCATTCTCGAGTACTTTTTCGGCGACCTACTAAAATTTATCAAACAGTTCGTTTCAGTGACCCACTTCTCAGTCTATAAGCAGAAACAGTTAACAAAAAGTGATATTAATAAAAACAAAAAAAAAAAAAAAAAAAAAAACAAACAATCGAATTAAATTTATCACAAGAAAAATAATTGAAAAAGTAGCAATGGAAAAATACTGTGCCTCATCTCTCTGCTCATTGGAAGACCAAAATGCACCTAGGGTGGCATGTAAAGGTCTTTGTGGAAAATATTTCCACGCAATATGTATAGGATTATCCAAGAGAAGCCTTACTTATTTAAACGACTACCTCGCGAACTTTATTTTTTACTGCGATGAGTGTAAAGAAATTACACTCTCGCATGTCCTCCGTGCAGTGAAGTGTCTGAGTGACACAACAAATTCCATTCGGTTGGATAATAAACAATTTGTTAAAAAAATAGTTGACCAATTTACGAAGCTTGATGAAGTTATGAAATCTGCGGAAGATCTTGCGAGCTTCTTTGAATCTGCTAAAAAAGACTTTGATATTAAGATTGGTAAATTATCAAAAAGTGTGCCAAAAGTAACAGATTTCACCAATGATCTTAAGAGTGACATGAACTCATTAGAAGCCTCGATCAATAGCGTCAAGCAAATAACTATTGAGAGGAATAACAATACTGACAGTGATAATTTAAAAAAAGTTACTGAGAGCTTAAAATTTTTAAGAAATGATCTAAACATAATGATGCAATCAACTTCAAAAAAATATACGCCACAACCACATCAGCCAGATCCATTGATAGAAGTTTTATACAATAAAATAAATGAAGTCAGTGACGATCTAGGCATGCTCCGCGTGCAGATTGCAGAAATAACGGATGTCATCAGACTTGCTCCCGAAAGAATTCAGAACACACAAGATTCTCCTTATCAGAACATTTCTGCCATCTTTGAAGAAATCTTGGAAGCCACTGTTCTCTCTCCATCAGCTAACTCTTTTTCACAATCACCGGCTTCTGTCTCTAAAAGTGTTAAAGAAATACAAGAAGATCCTGTCGCTGCACCAAGAAAATTAATACAGCAGTTTGGAACATCATGGACAGTGTCTGAATGGAACAATAGGATCAAAAAGCTGAATAATGTGAACGGAAATGAAAAAACCACTCTGTTCATTAAGGGCACTCCAGTGAGAACAAGTGTGTCCTGGATGCGCAATTACTTTCTGGATAATTTTGGCGTCTCAATCTCAAACTGCCTGAAGATGTCTAGCAGGAGAGGTAAATTTTGCAGTTTTAAGCTGAACATTTCAACACAATATGCGTGGATGTTTCTGAATGCCTATGGTGGCAGTGTGGGGAACGGAAAGTGGACAATTTCCGAATGGATCGACAAGCCTAGAAATAAATCGAGGACTAAAAAATCGATCATCAAAAATAAAACATTACCCTACTCTAATTCTAAATCTAACAAGACTCATTACAATACTACTTTTATTGATAAATATAATTATAGTTATAGTTCAAATTCTAAATATAATCCTACCTCTAGTAATGTTAAGAGTATTCCTAAGATTAATGATAAATTTAATGTACCCAAAAAACCTTTGTCAGATTCTAACTGGTCTTCCAAAACTAATATCTTCCCTAACTTCTCTTCTCACCATAAGCAGCCTTTTACCTCTTCGTTTTTCGCTTATGATAAAGATGTGCAACAGCCATCTAAGCCAAAGACTCCAAAGCAGAACCGAGTATCCTTCAATCTTGCACCAAAAGCCAATCCTATGTCATCCTTAACCAGTACATCTCCCATAGTTAAGGCTTCCACAACACCAACTCCCCAACCTACCTATAACACGCATACCAGTAAAAGTTATCCCAATTTCATTCGGTCTCATGTTATGAATCCTGCACAGTCATATGCTCCAACAACATCTAAAACACAAACAAGTTCCGTTAGTCCTCAGATATCCATGCCTACAACTTCAGAAGTTCCACCTATCACAAATCAACAAATATCTACTGCTACATCGTCTTTAGACTCACCTATCCCAAATCAACCCAACATAGTCTCAACACCACCGTTTATTGATCCTCTCTTACCTCCACGTGCTAAATTAACTAAAAATCTTGCCGACATAAGTAGTGATGGCCGGTTTATCATGTCACGTCTTCGTGACCGGCGTTTATATGATAATGTTCGCTTGTATCTTGCCTACCTACATAACAAATCGGATACTATTTGCATTGATGGTCTAACAAAAACTAGTGTTATGGTGTCGATACATCAAGAAGGTGCATTTGCATCGCACACACATTCAAAGAGAATTTGGCATCTACAAAGATCACGTGCGAACACAAAAAGTTACTATTGCTCCTAACTTTCACCCGACCACGACCCCTATCTCCAAAAACCAGCCTAACCCTTCAAGTGTCTTAAACTTATTCTACCATAACTGTGGTTGTATAAGAGGTAAGCTTAGTAAACTTTTTGTTGATGCTAAATCATGTCAGATTAATGTCCTGGTCTTTACGGAAACATGGTTAAATGATTCTTTTAAAAATGAGGAAATTCTTGATAGTAATTGGACAATATATCGAAACGATAGGGACTATATAAAAACAGAGCTTTCTCGTGGTGAAGGCGTTTTGATAGCCACTCACAATTCCTTATCTAGCGAGCTTATTGCAACTTCCTCCCATGAAAATTTTGAACTCCGAATAATTAAAGCAATGCTGGATAAAAATATTTATGTTTATATCGGTGCAACTTACATTCCTCCTAACTCTACGGAATGTTCATACAATGAGTTATGTGAAACTATAACCTCAGTAACAGACACCTTAAACGAAGAAGATAAGATAATTATTTAAGGAGACTTTAACCGTCCTAATATTTCTTTTATCACCGATGAAAATGATAGGCATCTCCTTCCAGTTAATCTTTCTAATTCGATTGACTTTAACTTACTGAGCACTTTTTATAGTAACGATTGTCAGCAAGTAGCTCCAATTCCTAACCAGAACGGTCGCTGGTTAGATTTAATTCTTACTGACTCTTACGACGAAATAAATGTCATTCCAACTTCAGAAGCCGAACATTTATTCGCAAATACCCTCCACCACACAGCTTTCACGGTCAAATTTTGTTCTCCCCATATAACTTTTAGACAATCCTTTAATAACTCAATCGTGTACGATTTTCTTAACGCCGATTATACAAATATAAGAAATGAACTGAAGTGTATGAACTGGGAACGACTATTGCTCTTAGATTTGGATGATGCTGTGTCGTTTTTCTATCAGAGTATATTCTCCGTACTTGAGGCTTTTGTACCAAAAATAAAAAAAAGGAACAAATTATCTGAACCATGGCTGAATCCAAATCTTAGACAACTCAGAAATCGAAGAAATAGTCTCTACAAATTCATTAAAAACACCGTCATTGTAAGTGATGAAGTAAAGGCAAAGTACGAAGAGCTGTCTAAAGAGTTCTCTATAAAGTCTGTTGAAGCTTACAAATTATACACCAACTTGATTGGAGAAAGAATTATTAAAGACCCGAAAAAATTTTTTGACTTCGTAAATGTCAAGCGAAAATCGACCGGATATCCAATATCCATGTTTAAAGGAAATAATTCTTCTTCTAACCCACAGGAGATCTGTAATCTCTTTGCAGACCACTTTAAAGAAGTCTTTCGTCCACCTTTAACCCGAATTCAAACTCCGTCCTTTTATGCCAATTCGTCTCCGTTGGTTAGCAGTATCAACATAACACAATATGATATTATTATGTCTATAAATGAATTAGACCTTAATAAGTCTTCCGGTCCGGACCTTATACCACCAACTTTTCTTGCTCAGTGCATAAGTGAATTAATTTCTCCGTTGTATATTATTTTTACGAAGTCCTTGCAATTAGGCGTTTTTCCATCCTATTGGAAATCATCTCATCTTACACCAATTTATAAGAACGGTGATAAGAGAGCCATCGAAAACTACAGAGGAATCGCCTTACTGTCAACTATTCCAAAACTTTTCGAAAAAATAATATGTTCTAAGCTCACAGAAATAGTAAATCCTCATTTAAATGAACAGCAACACGGATTCCGTAAAGGACGATCAACCACAACAAACCTCACAATCATGGTCTCAGATGTTCTTAATAATATGGAAAAAGGTCATCAGATAGATGCAGTATATACCGATTTTAGCAAAGCATTCGATCGAGTTGATCATGTAATCTTAACTAAAAAATTAGAAAAATTTGGTATTTCAGGTTCTTTGTTGAAATGGCTGAATTCATATCTTAGTGAAAGATCACAATACGTTAAATTTCAAGGTATTCTATCTAAAAAGATTAATGTCTCATCGGGCTTCCCTCAAGGTAGTCACCTCGGCCCACTTCTCTTTAACATATTTATCGCTGACATATCTGAAGTTTTGTATGACATTCCACATCTTCTATATGCCGATGACTTAAAAATGTACTATGTCATTAAATCAGAAGTGGATATAGTATTCTTACAGAGTAAACTTTTATCCCTGGAAAATTGGTGTGTTCAAAATAAGCTTTCCCTAAATGAAAAAAAGTGCTACGTTATAAGTTTTTCCCGTAAAAAAGAAATACTTTATAGACGTTTTGAGCTTAATGGGGTAGAACTAAATAGGATCAATCACATTGTGGATCTTGGAGTCATCCTTGACTTTAGACTGCGCTTTAACCTTCATTTCGATAATATCATATCCAGGGCTAACAAGCTTCTCGGTTTCATTAAAAGAATTCAAGAATGTGTGGGTAACTAAAACCTTATATTGCACTTTAGTGCGTCCAATACTAGAATATTGTTGCACAGTCTGGGATCCAAGTTTTGAAGTTCATAGTGATAGATTGGAATCTATTCAAAAACAATTCTTACTTTTTGCCTTGAGAGACATGTATGACCCTCGGGATTATAGCAACCTGCCACCTTATGAACACAGACTGAAAGCTATTAATATAATGCCGTTGTCATCAAGAAGAATGCTACTCTGTTCATGTTTTATATTCGATGTCATTATCAAAAACATTGATATTGAATATATTTCTAACAAAGTAACAATTAATGACCCAATAAGGAGAACTAGGCATACAAGATTTCTGAGTGAATCACAGCACCACACCACTTACGCTAGTAACGAACCCATAAACAGATGTTGTAAGATATTTAATACTATCAGTGAGCACTACACTCCACCAATGTCTAAACTCATATTCAAGCGTTCCCTATCCAAACACCTCTTTCCACCCTAAGCCTTTAATATTGTCACAGCCCATGCCTCTTTAATTATTCCCCCTTAATTGTAATTTAACATGGAATTATAATATGCACATCCCTATGTATAATATACTTTAGTATGTTAGTTCCCCTTTTACTTTAAATTTTCTTCACCTTTTCGCTTGGACATGTTCTTGAATCGTGTCATTCAGGTGGGCGGATTGTGCCCACCTGGATTTGCATATCAAAGAACCCCAAAACAAGGAAAAAGGAAAGAGAAAAAAAAAAAAAACTCACGTGCAGCAACGTACATGTGGCAGAAGTGAAACTTCTTAAACAGTAAAAAATAAGATAGATTTTAGTGTGAAATAGAGAGAGAAAGTATCTGAAAAGAAATTCAATCAATACAAAATGGAATAATATTCTGTTTATTCGATATTTACATCCAGGGACCGTACCGGTTATGGTTTTTTTTCCAAAAAGTCACATAATAACTGTTATCTAACTTTATAATAACTTTTTTCCGAGAAAAATAAAAGTTATTTTGTGCCTAATATTTTTTCGTTCAAAAATAACACTTACTTTTTACTTTTATTTTATCGGTCAAAAATAACAGTTTTTTCTGCCGTTTATTTTTTCGGTCAAAAATATCAGGCAACTTGTATTTTTTCAAAGGTCATTTTACCGACTAAAAAACTTTTGATACCATTATTTTCATTCTCATCGGTGTCAACAAATCGCCTGATATTTTTGACCGAAAAAATAAGTCACAAAATAATTGGTACTTATGACCGATAAAATCAAAGTCAAAAGTTACCTTTATTTTTCCCCGAAAAATAACAGTTAACTTTTTTTTTTTAAAGAATCAGTCGAAAATTTAAAAGGCACTTAATATTCGTGAGGCTGAAGACATTTGTAGCTTTAAGCTAGGATTTGATATTCAACAAAAAAAAAATTTGCAGTAAGTGTTGCAATAAAATTATAAGTTCATTAATGTTATTAAAGTATTCATTACAGTTGTTATATTGATTGTATATGTTATATTGTTATACAGATTATATTATCTGTCAGTCTGTTGCTTTTTCTCCACACAGTTGTTATATTTTGTAAAGAAATACAATTTCCGTGCATAATCTAACGATGAAAATCAAATGGTACGGAACAAAACGCGTTCTTGAGACATAGTGTGTGTCTGTGGTATACAACACACGGACCAAAACCCGTTGAATAGTACGGATCAGAACGCGTTGTTCAGACATGGTGTGTGTCTGTGGTATACAACACACGAACCAAAACGCGTGCAATATTAATTGCATTTTGTTTGCTTTTGTCATGTTCCTATGTGGCGTAGTGGTAGGGTTTCAGACTATTATGAAATACAAAGTAGAAAGTCCAGGTTCTAATCCTGGCGGCGACGATAATATTTTTTAAAATTTTCATATGAATTTAAAACGTTAGCCTAGCGTCACGAAAAAAGACCTTGAAATTTCACTCGCCGCCAAAGAAGTTTCACTTCAAAAACAAAAATAAACATAAACATAAACCTGTTAGAATAAGTTAGTTGCCTTGTTTGGCCAATAAATAAATAAATAAATAAAATCTTGTTTGGAATTTTATTTCTGCAGGTGCTCCCCATATGGGAGGCTTATGGGAAGCAGGAGTTAAAAGCTTCAAGACACATTTTAAAAGATAGCTGGAGTAATGAAATACACATTTGAAGAGTTTTCCACCTTGCTTACAAGTATTGAGGCATGCCTTAACTCGAGGCCTATCAGTCCGATGACAGATAATCCGGATGATTTAGCCCCCCTAACTGCAGGTAATTTTTTAATAGGTACACCCATATTCACTCCGATAGAACCTGAAATAAATGATAGTCTCCTCTCGATAGTAAATAGATGGCAAAAAGTAAAAGCTTTGCATCAAACATTTTGACAGAGATGGAAATCTGAATATTTAAAAGAACTCCACAAGCGTTTTAAGTGGAAATATCCTCAAAAAGATGTGGAAGTTAATGATATAATTAATTAATGATTTACAACTTAATTTATCTACCATTTAGTAGAACAAATTAAATGGCTTCTGCTCCCTTGAACCGCATGAGTGCCTCTGTTAACAACTGTACATTTTTTGATGTTAGTTTGTCAAAAGGTCAACTCAAAAGTAGATTGAAAGCTATTGTGTAATTAGATCTGTGTTTGTGTATGCATGGTTAGTTGTTATGTCCTGTGTTGTCTCTGAGCCCAATCCATTCTATGGTGGGTAAATTTTTCCCACATTAATTTGTTTGGAGCCCCTGGAATTCATGACATTGAAATATTTCAATGAGATCTGGATTGTGGCTTCAAATATATTAATGCTGAGAATGTGCGAAAAAGCTGTAGTAGCTGAACTTCTATTGTTATTGCATGAAAAAAAAAAAAAAAAATGGTTGTTGTAAGAGATGACAATTTGCCTCCAAACGAATGGCGACTAGGTCGAATAATAAAAATTTATTTAGGCAAAGATGCTCGGGTGCGTGTAGCTGTTCGTGTAGCTGTTCGTACCGAGCGCGGTTTGATTACACGGCCTGTAGTAAAGCTGGTCGTGTTACCAGCGTGTTAAAACATTATCCTGATATATACCCACCTCATGATCTTTTCAGTGCGATATGGTTGGCGTCCGTCATAATAACCTGCGGAAAAAAAAAGAAGTCGCGAATGGCGCGTGCCGGCTGTGCAACGGTCACCACCCCCTGCGTTTCTGTCAGGAATTTTGAGCTCAAACACTCGCCGAAAAGTTACGAACAGTTTTAGTTCATAACTTTTGCTCAAACTGCTTTTCTCCGAGCAATAGACTGAACAATTGTGGCCTCGTCCGCCTGGGCTGCCAGTTATTTATGAGGAGTCGGAGAACTCCTCGTCCGAAGGAGATGGACCGAGACCTAGTCCGTCTCGGCTGTCTCCGGCGGAAGATGCTCCAACCGAGGTGGCTATCGAAGAAAAGCGAGTTGGACCGAGGCCACGTCCGTCTCGGCCGACGCCCGCTAAAAGCCATCGGCTTCATCCATATCGGCCACCGCTACGTTCTGGACCGAGGTCTCGTTCGTCTCGGCTGGAAAACAGAAACCATCGGCATAGAAGACATCGGCACCAATCTCCTCAGCAGAATTCCCAAATTGCACGCTACGAGCCACAAAGGCGCTTCCAAGGGGACGCGCGCGCGATGATTGGAAGACAGGCGTCTTCCAACTTGCTACAACATGCGGTTGCAATATCTCCGACCGCGATTGTCAAAATTTTGTCGAATGGTCGACACAGTATGGTTCGAGCGCTAATTGATCCATGTCGTTCCGTCTCATTGATATCAGACCAGCTGATCACGTCCTTGCGACTGTCCACGTCTCGTTTGGGTTCGGATACGACATGCATGTTCGAGTAAGGCGGCAAATTTGGTCGAAATGATCGGATTACGGTGATAGCGCATGTAAAACATGGAGTTTCATGTATAACGCCGCTGAGAAATATTGATGCCCGTGTCACAGAGCAATATGCGAACCTAATGTTGGCAGATAAAAATTTTTATAAATCCGGGCCAGTAGATCTCATCCTAGGCGTCGATGTATACTCGAAAATTTTCCTTCCAGGACTTTTCCCGAATTCTGCTGGTCAGTTAACTGCTCAGAGCACAATATTTGAATGGGTATTATCAGGGATATATCCGTTATAAATAATATAAGATACAAAAAAAAAAAAAATGAACACTGAATTAATAAAAAAATGAACTGCACTGAACTTTAATATTAACACATCTTTTAATGAATTTATGAGTTGCTAAGTAGTTATATGTATGTATATATTTATTTTGAAATTTAATTTTTTTTGCAGTGATGCTGGAAGGCGGGCGGCAATGTTTACGCTGAACCCTGTATCTTTATTCCTTTAGTTTCTATAATTATTGTAGCATAATTTGAGTCACAGTTGTTTGAGTGACTCCGAAAATTGTTTCTTGCCTAGGTCCGTCGGCAGGCCGACGAGAGTAAAGATTTTATGTTAAACAACACTCGAGTCTGGTAAGATCATCTCTATACGTTAAGTGAATTAAATAAAAACCACCATTTTTCTCTAATTTTAAATTTATGTTTTAATCTGCTGGGATTTTTTGCAAGTTTGACTGCAGCAACTCAAGGAATATTTAATAGTTTTATTATTATCATGATACTAGTCCTGAAAACACTTTATTGGAGTTTATTCTAGAAATTTGACTACAAGCAATGTTGCAAGTTGAATAGAGCCCACACGGCAGGTGTCAACTTAAAACCACTGATAAAGGATCTCTGTCTGCGTCCTCCAACTGGCTGTTTTCGAATTCGAAATCGTTTTCACATTCTGGTGTCGGTGTATATTCATTGGTACTGCAGGTAGCTGTAGCACCGTTAACTGCAGTACAAATGCTTGCGATAGCATCATCATCACCGTCGTCTGGCAATGAACGCAAACGGGAACCGCATTGATCGAGGAACAATGCTTTCGCATTTTCGGGAATTTTATGCTCGTTGGCGCACACGCACGGAAAATCGTTCTCAATAGAGCAATAGCAACGCGAAACACGAAATAGGACATCCCATTTGTTGGCTTGAAAAATCGAGGATTCTTCGTTTGTGAAGACGACTTTTTCAGCAAGGCATTTATCATTCTTCGATTGTGAGTTCTCGACACTATTGGTATTTTGCGCATTGCCACAATCTTGAAACTTCGTCGTATATATTTTCTGTGAATGCACTGCGTTTGACTTTTGAATTATGCTGGAGAAACAACGAGTATTCCACCACATTTCGTTGTATTGGTAGTTTTGTTTTGCCCAAGTCGCCCCTACGGAAATGCATTTTATTTAAATTCAGTATTTTGTGCACGTTTTATCCGAATTTAAGTTCGATATTATTGATCACTGAAAAAGGCCGATTAACTTTTTGGTATGAAGCGACCGGTACAACCACCTTGAATTCCGAAAAGATTTTGTAATTTTAAAATAAAATTTGATTATGTGTAATGATAAAGTATTATTCTTTGCATAAAATCGGTGGGAAGTGCTCTTAAAATCCATTTTTTCGACTTCACTTGTTCCCATGGTTATAATGATTTTTTTTATAAGCTTTAATTTCTAGGAGCAGGACAATATGGTAGGAACGCAGATCGATTGTGTAATCAGTCGGAAAAAAACATTTGAGGTAAAAAATAATAAGAAAATATTTGCATGACATCGACAAACACACAGATATATAATTTTTCCGGATTGAACAAGAATCACCGAAGACATAACGAAAAAATCAAAATAGCACCATGGGGACCATTTAAAAAATTTTGTTTTTCGAAAATGTCTTTCAAATATCTAACGATTGAGGCGGGGTCAAAAATAGGTTAGTTTTGGTGATACGCTCTAATGTACCTCCCAACTAACAATTTTCCTTCCAAATTCAAACTTAAAGTAGGATTTAATGTTATAAACTTTGTATAGTGCTTCCATTTGGAAAAATTGCTGTTATAGGAGTGTTAACTGGTATAAATCATTGCAAGAACATTCTCTGAATCTTCTTATTCAGGGTTTATAGAAAAACCACATTCATTTATATAAAATTTGTTATATTCATTGTATTAAATAACTATGAAGTGATTCTTCCTATAAACATCACATAACAAAATTATACAATGTTTATTCCTTTGCAACTCTCAGTTCGAAGTTCGAAAACTGTTCGAAACGAATACACAAATCGCCATGACACAAATTTTTTCTTTTTCGAACTTATAATTTCTTATAATTCGAACAAATAATTCCAATCAGTACTTTTAAATCAATTGTTATTATTATGCACAAGCAATTTTTCTACTGCTGTTACCATCGGCTAAGCCACCTGAGTTTTATTATTATTTTATTATTTTTTATTTAATATTATTTTTACCAGTAAAGAGACCATTTGTTCCAAAGCAGGGACCGTACCGGTTATGGTTTTTATCGAAAAAGTCACATATTAACTGTTATTTTTTAACTTTTATTTTTTCCGACAAAAATAAAAGTCATTTTGTGCCTTATATTTTTACGGGCGAACATAACAGTTACTTTTGACTTTTATTTTATCGGTCGGAAATAACAGTTATTTTCTGCCTTTTACTTTTTCGGTCAATAATATCAGGCAATTTGTGTATTATAAAAGGCTGTTTTACCGACTAAAAAACTAATGGTACCATTATTTGGGTCTCATCGGTGTGCACAATTTAAATATGGCATCAATAGTTTTTTAATTGGTCAAGCGCAGTGGCGTACCGAGAGGCTAAGCCGCCCGGTGCGGATTCCAAATTTGCCGCCCCTCTCATATGCAATAAAAAAAAAATCTTTGATATTTATATAGGGTTTTGTATGCATAGTTTTCACTTTAGAATTTGGTCTTTCATTGTTCTCAATTATATAAAAAAAATTCTAATATACATATCATCAACCTATTTCTAATACGACGCAAGTTTGGAAAAAATGGAGCAAAACGCGCGCATGAGTCTATTTTTGCTCTCATTTCTTCCGTGGTTTTGTTGTTCTATCTATGTTTAAAAATCTAGAGCAAAAAGTCTACGAGAAACTTCATTCCATTTTTGCCTATCTCATTTCTAAACACTAATATTAAAAAAAAAAAAACAACAAGTAACTTGAAATGCCTTGATTAGATTAAAATGGGTAGGTTACAAAACCAAGTTACTTCAGTACTTTTCAGCACATTACTTAAACGAAGTTAAATTTTATGCGAAAAAATTCACTTCAAAATACCGCAATCGAAAAATTATTTCAAAAATTTATTGAACATTTTTTCTTAGTCACATCTTCTTCTTCAAACGTATCGAATATAATCAAAAACAGCGTACAATGTCGTCACTTGAAAAAAATTTCGATTTAATTGAAAATTTGAAAGTCATAATCTATCAAAAATTATATGATAAGTTCCTTGAATTTTTTTTTGGAAATTATTACAAAAATATAAGTATACTCTCCAGTGATTTTTGCGTTAATAACGGAGAAAGTAAAATTGATTTTAGTCCTGCATCGTCGTACTATGATCCTGATTTTGATCCACAAATGAAAAAAGGTGACGAAGAAGAGCTCATGGACAATCATTTCATGGATACTCGATCTGAAGATTCTCAAACAATCTTTTCCAATCGTACTACAAAGGATTCTCAAACATTCGTTTTCAATCGTGCTACAAAGAAAAGATTATTGCATCCAGCATACAGCAATTGCCGAAAAAAATGAAATGCAAAATTTTCGAAAAGGATTTTTGTAATTTTTTATAAAACTTCCATCGAAACCGATGCAAAATTTTTTTGAATGCACATTAGTTCATCAAAAAGATCTTCTGAAATTTTCAAATATGTACAATTAAAGGAAATCGTGAAAAACCCATCTAAAAAGAAGGATATTATAGATAAATTAATTCCTTTAATACATGATAACACAAAAATTAATTTTTGGGAAGATTTTAAGGAATGTGCAGATTCTAAGGATCTTTCTATTGGTTTTACAAGCCATGAGTAAATACCAACATTCATGAATTTATTTATATGTTCCATTAATTTTGTTAAAAATAGTATCAAAAGATTTTTTATTGAGTTTAATGAATAGATTTATATATAATTTACTTAATAAGATACTTGTGTAGATACTTAATTATAATAATAAGAAAAAAAAAAAACAAATTGGCCATTTCAGCCCTTGAAAGGACTTTGACCGAGCTTCTTAGGATCGATTGTGTTGTGTGTGTTATTAAATTTATGCACACAATTGACCGAGAACTGGACCTACATGTTTTATGCCGACTCCGAACGGCTCATGTTCTCAAGAAGCTTTACATGGCATTATTTACTCTCTGAGGTTTGCCATTGTCTGCAGAGAGGTGGTGACCGATCAGAAAAATTTTTTATTGAAAAACTTTTCGCCACGGCTGGGGATCGAACCCGGGCTCCGAGCATGCTAAGCCACACACTTAACCTGCATGCCACGGTCACCAACCAATAATAATAAGGTACTTAATTAAAATTGTAACAAATGTTCAACTTATTTTCTAAACAATTGTGTTTTAATTGATATTATACAACAAAACCAAGCAACTTTAAAGTTACTTGATTTTGAAAAAACAGCAACGAATAAAGTGTTCTAAGAAACATATAAATGTTTTATTTGCTTTTAAGTAACTTCATAGTTGCCTGGTTTTGTGAAAAAACAAAAATCTTGTTTATATGAAATGAAAAAATATATGACAAAAATTTTCTCAGTATCTTAAGTTCGACTGAATTGTTAAAAAACTGCAACGCAAAATAATTTGGCTAGCACAAGTTTCAAAAATTTCGAAACTTAACTCTTAACTCTTCAATAATTTAACTCTTCAATAATTTGAAAAAACTTAAAAATCTTATATACGGAAAGATTATATCCTATAACACAATACCTCAATTTCTCACAATTTTCAAAAAACAAGTTACTTGGTTTTGTTATATCACGGGAGAATTCTATATTTACTAAAATATAAATATGATATATTGACACCTGAACAAGTATTTTTTAAGGAGTAACCTGGCATAATAAAATTTTGTCATTGCATACACACTATACTTATACCCTACAGTTGAAAATAAAATTTATTTATGATATATAAAGTGGTGAACAAAACATATGAAATTAAAAGCGCCATGAATTTTTTAAAAAAATTCCATCAGCAGTATATGTGATTAAAACAATAAAAAATTTTTTTGCGTAATATTTTTCCGAAAAATATATTTGTAATTTTTCAAAATTATATCTATTTTTATTGAACTTATACACATTTTTAAACATTAAAATAAACAAAATTTTGAAGGCGTCAGGTCCCCTTAAACGTTAATAATCGCTATTATTCCAAATGTTGACTTACGCCATATTAGAATTAGGCCAACGATAAAAAAGTTTATTCCTTAATGACACCGAAAAGGAAATTTATACAAATACAATTTTTTTTATATAATATTTTATTAAATTATTATTTTTCTTGTTTTTTTTATTAGCAAAATCGGTAATTACATTTAGGGTGCTCACAGTTCTGTATTATTTGCTCTGTTTACTTTGCCGTTTATTAACTTTAGAACATTTTAGCACGTGTTAACTTTGATTGTTTTTGTTTTACGTACAAACTTGAGATCCCACTTGTTGCTAAAGTTATCTCATAATTCTTCCTTTCCGTTCATTCGAGGCATGTTTATGAACAAATTTCAAATTTTTGAAAACTATTTTTGCAATTTAGCTCCAAAACACAAAAAAAGGTGCTCACAGTTCGATCTAAATATCTTTCTAAAGTTGTGTTAACTTTAGAAGCAAACTGTGAATTCCCTAATTGTCAAAGTCTATTTCATTACTTTACTTGTATTCTATAGATAATATGGCAAGATTTTGTAGGCGAGAAGTACTCATTGTAGTTCTAATGTAGGTTTTTATGAATAAAAGCTTAGAATAAAGCTTAAAAGTATAACAATGTTTGGAACTGCGTTTTCTAGACTTAATTTAAAAATAAATTTTAAAAGTTCAAGTGGACCTTTCATACAAGAATCAGTTTCTTTGTGAGCTATAGAAACAATATGCTGAAGTATTTTTCTCTCAACGAGAAACTCTTCATTGTCAATTTCTTCGTGACAGAATTCATTCAGTTTACATTCCAACTTATCATTCAGGAGAATCAAAGGAGTAAGAATTGCGAATTTTTCAGCAAGAGCATGAAGCTGCTGAAACCTTGTGGTCATTTCTCAAAATCAGTTCTTGAAAATTAATAATTAAATTATTAAATTAGAAAATGACCTAAATCAGTTTAGACCACGCCTAACTCCTCTCCAAAGTGATTTTATTAAAACAGTGAAATCCCTTAAAAAATCAAAAATCATTATAAAAGATACGACTTAAAATTATACGCATTAGTCTTATTTCTTAATATGCACTCTGAACTTACAATTCGCCATAATCAAACGAAAATTCCGCCTTTCTCCCACACTCAACACATCAAAGCACAAAACAGCTATTTTTACCAAATATACCTAAGTTGAAAAACGTTATTCTGTTAAACCACTTTTCTACTGGGCATTTCCACTGACAAGTTAAAGCACTTAAAAACTCAAAAAACTTTGAGTTACTCGAAAACACCAGTTATTCAATGCTTGTTTCAAGTCGCAGCCGAGTTATTCGAAAATTCAACTACTCGCACATGCCTAAATATTATGTCTTTTTTTATTTCTTTGGCAACTAATTTTGAGACTCGAAAAACGATTTTACATTTTGGTTGTGCTCAATACGAAGCTCATAAATATAGTTACATTTACTGTGGTGGCCAAATTTATTCATTAAGTTTAGTTCTTTCTTTTGTTTGTACACCTTAAAATGATAATGTACACATATTTATTTTGTAAAAGGCTTTATTTAGCTTCAGTGCCGCCCCTAAACTAGTGCCGCCCGGGGCGGAACGCCCCCCCCGCCCCCCCCACGGTACGCGGCTGGTCAAGCGGCCTTTAAAAAAATACAAAGTGCCTGATATTTTTGACCGAAAAAATAAAAGTCACAAAATAACTGTTATTTTTGACCGATAAAATAAAAGTCAAAAGTAACGGTTATATTTGTCCGAAAAAATAAAAGGCAAAAAATAACAGTTAATTTTTAACTTTTATAGAATCAGTCGAAAATTTAAAAGGCACTTAATATTCATGAAGCTGAGGCCATTTGTAACATAATGGTATATTCGAAAAAGTCCTGCGACAATTTTTTCATAGTGTCTTTTTTATTTAGAAATTGAAAAATAACAGTTATTTTCGGTCCCTGTTCCAAAGTTCTTCTATAATTGTTAAAATAGTAAATTTAATCAAAAAGCAAACATGTCAGCGGGTGGCTCAGGCGATACACCGGAACAGATTGATTTGGCGAAACTGAGTCTGGAACAGTTGATGCAAATAAAGCAGGAGTTCGAGCAAGTGTGTTAGAAAATTAATGAAATTAATATACCTACATTATTGTAAACATTTTTATTTGTCTTGCTAGGAAATCAGTGCCATTTAGGAATATCTGCAGACGTTTAACAATTGCAGATATTAATCAAGTTATGCATCACAAAAATTAATCAAGTTAACAAATTAATCCAGTATGCAACATCCAAGGAATCGCTATATGCATTTCAGCCAGATTGTCAGAATCGGCAGATATTATTGTCCTTATCAGAAGTATGTATTTGCCAGGTATATTAAAGAATTTGGATAATTTTGTCATTGATGGGTTTCATCTGCTGTTTTTTTTTATGTAAAGTGGAGAGACATCAACTATGCTGTTTTCTTTTGCATTAGCTGGTGGGTGAATGCGATTATTTATACATGGACGACATGTCAAAGGTCGCCCAAAAAGTTAATGCTTGAAATATTTTTTTTATAAATTTTTCACACACCATAATTTATAATTCCATTATTTGATAATTTTAGCAAATAAATCTAAAATAAAACTAATTTAAATAGCGAGTTCATTGTCAATTGCAGTTTAAATATGTTTGTCAATCACAAGTAATGTAAACACAAACAATAAAAGTAGGGAGTTTTTACCATTTGGAATTTTTAAATCTTTATGTTTTTATAAGCCTACGACGTGTGTTATGTCCTCAATAGCCTATATTTAAGCTTTAAAATACAGATTAGACACGAAAATTATCCAAAATTATCCAAATTGAATAAAACATGTCCAACTTCTATAAAAAATTAGGTCTTTAAAAAGGAAAATCTCTAAAAAAATCCATAAACAAACAAATTAATCCAAAACTTGAAACCGTTTCATATAATCTGTAAAAACTTGCATAAGCCAATGGAAATTCCGGCTGCCTCATATAAACACTGACGTTCTCAAAATTTCAAAACTTTCACAAATTCTACAAAAATTAATGAATCGACTTGTATTTCACACATAAACTTTGATATTTAACACGTACTCTTAGTTTGAAAAACATATAATTCGCTTATCCCAAATACAAAGAAAAGTCATCAAAATAATAAAACTAATTTACCTTTGCATATATTTTAATACAGAGTGAGGGCAATTTAATTTCGGCCATGTCGAAGGTAACTCCTAACTATTTTTTTAATTTTAAAGTTTTATACATAAAGTTTTTGTGCTAAAAAATGTGTTTTACTTACAAAATATCTTCGTATAAAACAACCAAATTGAAAAGATAACAATTTAGTTAATATATAAAATGAAGTGTTAATTAATTAATAGCGAAAAGTCAATGAAAAATTTCTCCCTTTTGTTATAAGCCAAATAAAAGAAGCATCACCTTATTACGGCATTCAATTTTAATAAACATTTCGAAAAAATGTCTGATTTGAATATTCATTACCAATCGACAGCGCAGTCGTTATTTATTGAACATTTTTTCAACATATGTAAAAATGGGCGAGAAGATAATGCTTCGGACTTGCAACACAAAGATACCTGGTTCGAGTCCCCGCCGTTACACGTTAATAAATTTTATAATTTAAGCATTAATAATAAAGAATCACAAAACAAATATCAGTAGTCAAAAGGCAATGTCCAGTTTTGAAGTTTCACTCGGAACCAAAACAAAAAAACTGAAACAATTCAAAATTTTTTTCGAATAAGATTTATATTTCTTATTCGAATATTCATTTTGACATAAATATTTATATTCTCTCATGCTCTCTTTAAGAACAAACATTGCTATAGGAAAACATGGTATAAAACTCCTATAAAGTAATGATAAGAACATGTTCAACAGGATAAAATTTTACTAATGTAGAGTTTAATACAAACAAAAAAAATGCGCCTTTTTTGTCTTATACGATTATTATACAATGATTATATCCGTAAATGATGTGTTTTAATATCTTGTTGAGAATGTTCTTAGGTGTTTTATAGGAGGAAAATTGTCACTTGGGCTACTTCAATATCAGTTTAGTAAAGTGTTTTGAATTAATGTCTTTGCATATGTTCTTTATTCAAATAAATATATAGTAAATTCAATTTCACTTAACTTCCAACTTTGGTTTGCTTGCAAAATTATGCATTCATATTTTAAATGAAATTTCGTAACTTTGATGAATTATATCTCCCAAACCATAAAGGAGTGACCTTTTTCTAGCACCATTGCGTTTAGGAGGCCAAAATACATACAAAAAAAAAGGGGTGTGGGCCCCAAACTAGAATTATTCCGTGCTTTTTCCCAGGAAATTCACAAATGACCTACTTGACAGAGCCCAAAATAAACAATAAACAATAAGCAACCATAAACTTATTTTTGTGTCAAGTCCTTTTTGTACTTAATTTGTACTTTAATAAACTTTGCTTTGCTTTTTCGGGATCGCTTAGCTCTCCAAATCCAGGAACAACAGCTTGGCTGCTGCTTCTGCAGAACGAAGAAAAGGAATAATATTTTCTATGTTGGAGGGTCGTTCAAAAAGGCCGAAATTCGAAAAAAGCAATTTTTAGTTCTTTACAGGATCTAAAAATAATTGTTGTTCTCATTCGGTTGATTGTAGTAGTTTCGAAAAATACGTTACTTTTGCATTAAGCAAACAAAAAAAACAAAAGTTTAAAAATACTTTCCTTCAAAAAAAAAACATATTTAATAACAAGCAGATTCACTTTGAAAAAAACTGTTTTATCTCGTCAGAGCATTTGTCAACAGGGATGAAAATTTGCAGTTCTGTGTTTTTATATGAAAGGAATTGATTGATAGGCTTGATTTTAATTTTAAATCAACCATTAGTGGGTCTCCAGTACAAAAGTTGATAAAAAATGCAAAAAATTCAATCCGGGGGACGCCAAAATTGGTTAAAATAAAAAAAAGTACACCAATCGAAAGGATTTTTCATGTACTATTTAATTTTGGTACCGGAATAAGGGGTCAGATTTTCGATACACTCTAATATACATACATATGAATTTGTTTTCCTGCAGTTTAAATATAAGCCTTTAAATAAAGTTTTCAATTGTGAGGTTGTATGGTGTTTGGTGTGGTTTTAGTTTTGTAGCTTAAATATAAGCCTCTTTATAGAGTTTTTACTATTATGGGTTTTTTTTTTTTTATTTTTTTTTATTTTTTTTTTATTATTTATTTATTTATTGTTTTGATACAAGGCACTTAATCTAAATTACAATTTATCAATAAAATACAAATTTTTATAAATTGATCTAAAACAATAAGTCCACATTCTGTACTTCCAAAGGAAATAGAGGCGAATGCGGACTAACATATACTATTCAGATAAACATTAGGACATTTTGTGGGGTCATTATATCAAAGAATTGACTGAAAAATATTTTTAATTTAAGTTTGATAATTAAGAAAAATATAAAAAGAAATGTTTTGACTATATTAATATTAATTTAAAATTTCAAAAATAATTTACCAAAAAAGATCTTATTAATAATTAATTCATTACATCAATAAGCATATTAACGCTTGCATAAGATAAATTAAAGACCCATGATTTCACTTCTTTTAAAAAAACATATTTATTACGAAGACACCTGACATAATAAGGAAGACGATTGAACAGTCTTGGACCAACCGAACTGAAAAAGTTAAAAAAATGTTGCAGGTTGTGCGGTGGGACTAATGCCAAGCTTTGATTTTTTATTCTTAAGTTATAATTCATATAATTTCTATTTGCAAGATAACCAGATCTTATAAAAAACATTTTCAGTACTTTAAAATAATAAAGATGTTTAATAGGAAGGATGTTCAGGTTTTTAAACAGAGGAAAACTACTTTCACGAATACTTTTTTTACATATAATTCTTATAACGTGCTTCTGGACAGTAAGTAAAGGTTTAATTTTATTCAGGTGCGTTCCACCCCAGCAAGTTAACCCATATTCTAACTTAGAATGAAATATCCCAAAATATAAACATTTAAGTAATTCAGTTGAACAATAAGACTTCAAGTGATATAGTTGCCTGATAGCTGAAGCTAAGTATTTTTTTAGAGCAATAGAATGATCTGACCAATTCATTTTCCAATCCAATGTGACACCAAGGTATTTAAACGTTTTTACACAATCAATCGAAAAACAATTCATGGAACAGTTACCTAGGGAGTCATGTGTCTGCATAAAATTCGACGAATTACAAATTTCTTTGCAAATAAAATATTTTTTGCACTTTGCAGAGTGAAAAGTAAATGAAGGGAGTTTGTTGTCTTTTCCAGCCACATTAAAAAACATAATTTTAGTTTTGTCACTTAGGACAAGTTTATGTGATGTAAACCAGTGCCTTAAGACTTCCAAATCATGGTTTATTTCAGTTACAGCCTCAAAAGTGGAATGGCAAGAAAAAGTACATGCCATATCATCAGCAAATGCTATGGTTTTACTAAAAAATTTTTGAGAAAAAAGAGAATTTATGAAAATTAAAAACAACACGGGGCCTAAGACAGAACCTTGAGGAACTCCAGTGGTGATGTTTGCAGAATTACTATAATAAGTATAAATTTTTACTCTTTGTACCCTATCCGATAAATATGAGGAGAACCACTTGAAGACCTTGCCTCGAAAACCGCAATTAAACAATTTCTTAAGAAGGATCTCATGATCAACTGTATCAAATGCCTTAGTAATATCTACAAATAAGGCTGCTGAAACTTGTTTGCAATTCAAACTGTTGTAAATGTTGGTGCAGAATTTCAAAAGAGCATCTTCAGTAGAAAGACCTTGTCTGAAACCAAACTGGCAATCACTAAAAAATCTTGATTTGTTTAAAAAGCCGATCATCCTAACCTTGACAGCTTTTTCAAAAACTTTCGAAAAAGTAGAAAGAATCGAAATTGGTTCTATCAGGCGCGGATACAAGGGGGTAATTACCCCACCAAGAACTTTCAAACACATTTTTTTTTAATGCTTTATTTGGAGAAAATAATTATGCCCACAGCTTAAGGGTACTTTTATGTTATATATAAGCGATTCTGAAGGCGTTTTTTGAAAGAATACTACAAACAAATGGTCAGAGACATTGTTTAACTCTAGTTTTTTTATTGATTTCAACAATTATTAAAGTATATAAAAAAATTTTGTTTATTTTTGTTTTGTGACGTCATTTGCGTGTAGTTGACGTTTTTATGAAGCGATACGAGAAGAGTAGGACCATTTCGCTAGTATAATAACACAATCTGTAGTCATCTGCAAAAAACAAAATATAATTCTATGTAAAGCAAACACTAACGTCGAGGTAGTTACTTTGCCTTTTTTTAAAAATGATCCTAAAAATAAAAAAAACAAATTGAAGTCACTACCTCAGCTTAAAAATTTAGCTTTCAGCTTATAAATTTTTACTGAAAATCTGCCAAACTTTTTTGCAACCTAAGTATTTGCCAACATTGTTACTTTCAGTTTTCACATTAAAATTTTTCAAAAAAAAAAGTTCAAACAATGTTAAATCCAATAGTTTGTTTTAATTTAATTATTTCATCATCAGTTAAATTATTTTTTTTTAAATATTTCAGCTATTGTACTTATGAAAATATTATATACATCTGTAATACTTTTTGTCATATATGATATATAACAGGGTTGTTTTGAAGTGAATTAATGTTAGGTTAAAGTTGCTAAAATTGTATCAACTGCGCAAATAATTTGTTGCATACAATTATTTTTGTTTGAGTTAATTCTAAATTGTTTGGAATTCTGAAATTTTTCAAGCCTACATTAACTTCATCTTTATATAAATTGGTCGGTACTAGTAATTAAAATTGAAACAAACTAACCCAATTAACACAACCGACTTTCATGAAATAAAACTGCCACTTTTAGTAAGGAACTAATTCAAATTCAATTATTTCAGGAACTTAAAATTTGGCAGTGTAAATAGGCGAGCGAAACTAATGTTAATAATATTAACGCCATTTTTGCTCTTTGTAATAATGCCATTTTTCCACTAATTTCTAAAACGTTTGCTATCTTTGCCACGCTTCCTATCATTGTAGCAACAGCTGAGCGAAGTTTTTCTACACTGCACTGTGGGCTAGGTGATGATTCTAGAATTAAATCAAAAAATCGGCATATAGTTTTTTGCTTAAAAATTAGTTTTTTCAATAGATAATATATGAGAACTAAGATAGCAATAAAAATGTCCTTACAATTTTGTTTTACAATGTGACAACTCCGCTTGGTTCCGTTAACTCTCAACACGTGTTGCAATTTTTACAAAAATTGCAGTTATCTGATTGTGTTTTTAAGCGATTTTTTACCTAAAAAGTTCATTGTTTTTGACAAATTCGTAATGGGGAGTATTCAACGAAGTAAGTATTTAAAATTTTTTATTAAAATATCTTCTTCCTAAAAATTCAGAAGGGTATTTGAAGAGTATTTTTTTTCGTAAAAATGGATATATTTTAACGGTTAAAAAAATTTGCAGGGATTTGCAAGTCTTAAAACATATTTTTTCCGAATGTTTATGATTTTGGTTTCTAAAAACAAAAACAAAAGTAAGTGCCCCTACCCGCCGTTTTGACTTTTATCTTATATTTTAGGAGCGGAGCTCGTATGGAGCTCTACAATGAATGGCTGCTTGTGAAAAATTTTAAATTTTATAATTTTTTTCTTCACAATATTTTGAATTCTCGTGTTTTCTTTTTACTAAATATTTAAATTGAACATATCATTAAAATAATACTTCTAACTTTTAATTTTATGGTTGAAACTTCATGTGTCAGAAGATTTTGGTATCTTTATTATTATAAAATATTTATGTATATTTTAGTAAACATTATTTTTAGCTTTTTTTTAAATAATATTACATCTGGGTTCAGCGTACGAAATAATAAACAAAAAGATTGCAAACTCTAATATTTTCATTATTGGTGAATTAATTCGCGCTAGAATCTCACTATAGACCACAGTGCACTGCGACGATTAAAAATATGGTTACGTTCCAATTGAGAAAGATTGAATGGACTCGCATTATTGCATATACTTAAAGACATTTAAATAAATATTAATGAATTTATTGATAATTTTGCGATATTGATAATTTTGTCATATAATTTTTCTCTATCTAATGACTATATAATAACACAGAGTAACAAAATTAAGCTTTATGAAAGGTGCAGAGATCTCGATAAACAATCCCGAATGAATTTTGGCTGCTGATTTCAAATATGGACTCCGCTTTTCTCCATCAGCTCAAGTTTTTGAGTTATAGGCAAAAACATGATAATCAGTTCTTTTTCTGACAATATTGTTATATCTATTATATTGATCTACCGATTTGTATTACTTTGACTGATTTCAATGAAGAAATACTAGACCTTTCAATTTTTGCACATTCAATAACAATATATTCGACAGTTTCGAAGATATCGACGTTCAAAGTCGAAAAAATTTCACAATTTTACGTGGGCTCCTCTTTTTAAACCAGAGAAGAGCACAAATTAAATTTCCTATCACATGGGATTGGAAATAAAATGCAAATGAATAAAATAAATTGCTCGACGTCGACACATGAACACTTTAAGCTACTTCGTGTGGCTTACGATCGTGTGAATTCGGCTGTTACTTTGTTTTTATTTTGGCAGCAAATCAAGTCAGTTGCTTTTCAGCATTTGTAGAAATAACATCTCTTTTACGCAATTTATTTAAATATAGCGAGACACACAATCAAAGAATGTAATAGTATGTGTGTGTCCATCGCTGTTTTAAACCCTTGTATCTTTGATATTTTTCAAAGAATTTACAAAAACTTTTTTTTACTTGATAGGAAATCTCTGAAATTTTAATAAACATTTAAGTTTTTATTATTATCTTGCATTTTTTCAAGAAATTGAAAACAAACAGTTTACAAGTTAACAGTTTACTTACGTACTTTTTGAAGTAAATTTTAATAAAATTGAATGTAAAAACAATTTTTGTTTTTTCAATTTCTTTGAAAATATGCAAGATAATTAAAACAACTAAAATGATTATTAAAATTTCAAAGATTTCCTATCAAGTAAAAAAAGTTTTTGTAAATTCGTTTAAAAATATCAAAGATGCAGGGTTCCAAAAGAGCAGCCTACGTAAAATTGTGAAATTTTTTCGACTTTGAACATCGAAACTGCCAAAGATATTGTTATTGAATGTGCAAAAATTTAAAGGTCTAGTATTTCTTCGTTGAACCCAATCATAGCAATACAAATCGGTGGATCAATATAATAGATTAAGCAAAATTATCAGAAAAAGAACTGATTTTCATGTTTTTGCCTATAACTCAAAAACTCGAGCTGATGGAGAAAAACGGAGTCCATATTTGAAATCAGGAAACCAATTTGTCTATAATTAGTTGAAAAATCTCCGACATCAGAACGTCCGTCGCGCAGTGAAATCAGCATTTATTTTGCATTGTTCATTTATTTTTCAAAGTGTACCATATCATAGTCGTAACGTCAGAACAATAAGTTTGAAATTCCTTTAATTTTTTTTATTGAAAAGAACTATGTTTTTTCATTGCACATACTTGAAAATATAATTTGTCTATTCGTAAAAAGACAAAATTTTCTCAAGTCGACAATGTGTGTCTTTGATAATTTACCCGTCCCCCCCCCCAAGATTTTTTCCAGATCCGCCACTGGGTTCTATGGGAGGTGGGCGTGTTAGTGGATTGATGACGCCCATTTTTTAACACACCTCAGTTTTAATATAAAATGCACAAATACCAAATTTCAGTTTTATAGCTGATATATTAACCTATTTAACCCATTAACGCCGACGGGTGCGAAAACGCAAAAAAAGTAGAGGCGTATTTGCAAATGCATAGAATATGTTTGGTTAATGATATCGCTTTGCCATCTTTTGGTATCGATAATGCATGGAAAGGTCTACATATGCTACCTGGACAGGTAAGTTATACGTAGCCATCTACAAGCTGATTATAGCATCGTCAGGTACCATTTTTCCGACACGTGAAAAATCACCATCCAAACACCGAAAACATACAAACATTTTTTTTCTAAATATGTATTGATGGAGATCGGAAGTAATTGAGCTTATGTATATTTCATTACAATTTAAAATTTTTAGCTGTGAAGGTCTTTGCACAATTACATGTTGTGCGTTCACGTACCCATCGGTGCTAGTGAGGACATTTTTACTTTAGAAAATTTTATGCAAAACTAAGTACTTTGCATGTAGTGGTATCATGGAGCAAGTAGCTTGCTGTGCGTTTATCCGTGTTTTAGGTGATAGAGTGTCTTTCAAGAAAAACATGATAATCTATTCGTGAATTGGAAGCCATACTAGAGAATGAGTTGTCGAAGAATTGTCGAATGCATTGGCTATTGATGTTATCATTTTACCGCCGGATGGAGTGGACGGCTTGACGGATGCAGAAGATGTCCCAGATGACCTAATATTTACTGATGAAGGTGGACCTTCCAGTACTAATAATTACTTGCAATGTGTACCCGATATGTGTGGTACTGCAGAAATGCACTTTGAGTTCCACACGATGCAGCGGTCGGCCCTACTCGGAACAACAACCGACTTAGGCGCTACAAATTGGAGGAGGCGTGGTAGGTACAGAAAAGTATATATTAGACCGGTTCATTATGCAAAACTGCTAAAATGCTTTGGTGCGCGTCAACTTTCTAAAAGTTCAACCCTAAATGAACACAGAAATACCCTCAGACCAAAAAAATTTGACACCCTGACCTTTGCAGAAATCGCGTAAAGGTAATTTTGAAAATATACAGGACCTGAACACCTTATAAAATATGGTCTCCAAACCAAAACATTTATTAAATTTATTTTAGTGGCATATTTTAAGGAATATTTTGGACTTATTTTAGTTTTTTTTTATTATTTAAAAACCATGCTGATTATTTTTGGTGAAATTTTGATCCTGAAATTTACAAAAAAATTATTTTCATTTTTGATCATCAAATTTTTTTTTTCTTATTTTGCTCTTACGATTATGTTTGTACTTCATATATCAAATTTTTTTTCGGTGATGAAAAAGTTTAAAAAAAAATAAAAACTTAATATAATTGTTATTAAAATTTTTATTTTTTAAATAAAAAAATAAATAAAAAAAATTTAAAAAAGCGAAGAATAACAATTGCTAATAGGTGCTACTACGGGCTAAGTAAGCAATAAATGGAACTCTCTCTCGATCGACAAAACTAATACTCTACAAGACGCTCATCATACCTGTGCTCCTCTATGGCGCTGAGGCATGGGTGGTATCACAAACAGATGGCAGCCGCTCTTGGGGTGTTTGAGAGAAAAGTTCTTCGCAAAATCTTTGGTCCTGTTCGAGTTGGCGACGACTATCGCATTCGAATGAACCACGAACTGTACGAGCTCTACAATGACATATACTTAGTTCAGCGCATAACAATTCAGCGACTACTTTAGCTGGGTCATGTCTTTCGTATGGATGAAGAAGCTCCAGCGAAAAAGGTGTTTGAGGCGAAAGAAGAGGGTCGACGACGAAGAGGAAGACCATGGCTCCGATGGATTGACCAGGCCGAGGAAGCCCCAACCACGCTTGATGAAAGGGATTGGAGACGGCGCGTGCGAAGCAGAGACGCCTCGCGAGAGCTGATGAAGTCGGCCATAACCCGACAACGGGTTGTCATGGCCACCTAAGTAAGTAAGTAAGCAATATTTTTTATATATTTATTTATTTATTTATTTATTTATTTATTAATTTATTTATTTATTTATTAATTTATTTATTCATTTATAAACGATTAAATTAGTACTCTAAGATCTTTTAGATGTTTTTTCGCACAACAAGATATAAAAAAAAACATTTAACAATTTTAGACTTTCTAAAATACAGATTATTACAAAAATAAATTTGGACCAATTGACAGTATAGTTAACATAAAATCAAAATAACACTTAAAATAAGGAGACTTAAAATGAACTATTAATAAATAGAAGATTAAGCAGCAGAACAGAATGGCAAATAGAAAAAAAAGAACATAGTATAGAAAACATAGATTTGTAATAAGAGGTTTGAAAAGAATGAAGGAATAGATATTTCGAATTTGTTCTTACTGACAATGGATTTTATATTATGGGGTTAAAGAATTCCAAAGTTTGATGGCGTTGACGAAGAAAAGTCTTTTGGTTTGTAAACACGTGTTATTCGGTATAATTAAATTATAGGTTCTAATAGAAGAGCTGAAGCGAAGCTTGTGAAGAAGGTATAGAGGAGTTGTATTATTTATCGACTTATGCAGAACGAAACAATTTCTAGAATTTAAATAGTTAATTATACTACAACCTACGGCTTCTTTACTTCTAACCGAAAAATGCCCATGTCGCCTCATGCCATATACCAGAGTTGGGCATCAATCAATTAAAATTTCAATCAATTAGTTAATTGATTAAAAAATTAATTGCAATTGATTTAATTGCAAGTAATATCAATTGCAATTAATCATTAATTGTACTCTGCAATTAATTTTTTTAGACTAACCTGAAGTAACTGCAAAATACAAAGAAATCGTTGGCAATTTACTTTTTTAGATTAAATGTACAAACAATCAAAAATAGCAATTAATTTGTCCACCCGATGAGCTGGGTTTGATTGGATTATTGTGGTAAATTGTGCGAACTGTGTATGAAGATATGACGACTGCGTTTTTTGAGCATGTCACTCGACCGTCACTGCAGATTTTTCGGTGCTTTAAATTTTACACACTTCTCGCCGCATGCCTCACCTCCCTTGCCAATTTATTGCATTCATTCTAAAATGACAAGCGCCTGCGTGGCGCACTTCAGAAAAAAAGTACAGTTTTATCGTGTTGCTCATAGCTGGCCAGCAAGTATGTTTTTGTTCTTTGCAGCCAATATAGCAATTAACCTACTTTTGCATGCATTGTTGTTGTTGCTGCTCGCTCTGCTCTTTGTAAGATTGTTAGAAAATTTCTGCTTCAATGAAAGCTAAGTATGTATGCTTCATGTACGGATATGATGATTTTTGTATAAAGCTTTGAAGTCATGGACAATTTTTATATAGAAATTAATAAAAGTCATTGTTTTAAATTTAAAAAGTTGAAATAAAGATTATTAATTGTTAATTAATTAATTGTTAATTGCAAAAGTCGCAACTAACGATTGATTAATTGCTTATTGTTGCGTACACAATTAACAATTTATTAATTGTAATCATTTAATGGTTAAAACAATTTAATTTTGCCCAACACTGCCATATACATATCTCGTGGCGTCGTTAAACGAACCCTGAATTTTGTGAGCAGAAAGAGCAGTGGAATTTCAAGAAGATCAAGTTTATTCTTAAAAATTGTTATAATATACGATTTGTTGGTATAAGATAGAGGTGATTGTTATATGACCATTTCGAAATAGCTTCTAAATCCTCATTAATCCTGCAACATAAATCCTCAACTAATCCAATACGGTTAGAAAAATATAGCTGAATGTCATCAGCATAGGCATGCATCCTCGCATCTTTACATACACTTAAAATTTCGTTGATAAAGATACTAAATGGAAGTGGCCCAAGAATTTCTCGCTGCGGAACACCTGACTTTATACATTTATAGTCGGAGAACGAATGCTGATCTTGACTCTTTGCATTCTAACAACAAGATAGTTAGTAATTAACCTAAGAGCACTTTTTTCAAACCCAAAAGAAGCTCAAATTAGACGAACTTATATAGAATGGTTAAAGCAATCAAAGGCTTTTGAGAAGTCTAAAAGACAAAGAATTGTAACATTACCAGCATCGTAAGGACTCGAATATCATCAAGAACTTTAAGCATGTCAGTGGAACAACTATGACTAGAACGAAAACCAGATTGGTATGGTGAAAGAAACTTGAATCTAACTAAATATTCGTTAATTTGTTAAGTAATAAGTGATTCACAAATTTTAGAGAACGAGGGGAGAATACTAATGGGTCTATAATCTTTCATGTTAGATGCATTTTAATTTTTGGCAATAGGGATCACAGTACTTAGCAATTTTCCACGAATTAGGAAAGCATGACGTAGTAAAACAGTGATTTAATATGTTTGTTAGGGGCCTTATAATGTAGGGTAAAATAAGTTTGATTAATCTTAGCGAAATACCATCATCACCAAAAGCATATGACTTTATTTTCATAATTGTCATTAGAACATCATACTCATTAACATTGGAAAATGAGAACTTGTCCACATCACGAAACTGGCGAAAATTATATTGAAAATCTCAATTATCAGCTGTAGGATTATAAAGAAAGAAATCATTTAGAATATTCGGATCTATTGCACAGTTTTGATCTGCTCTACTGCAGACACCAAGTTTGCGAATAATTTTCCATAGTAATTAAGAAGGCAGTGAGCAGTTCAGTTTTCGGTGAAAGAATTTTTTCGTAGAGTGCCTAATGACACCATTACGAGCAATCTTATATTGTGTCCAGTTGAAATCCGTACGAGCTCTTTTCCATATACGATATTACTTGTTTCTTTTCTTGATAGCTGATTTAACCGAAGTTATCAACAGTCACAGTTCGCAGGGGAACATAGTTATCAAAAGCATTAGAGATATTAGATACAAGAGCATTTAACTTATCATCAACGGACTGTCGAAACCAACAGTTATTCCAACAGGTATGAGATAAGAAATCATGCCACATAGACAATGGCGTAACTAGATGATCAAGGGCCCGTGTGCAAAATTGAAAAAAGGGCCCCTTCTCGAAAAATTAAAAAAAAACATTTTCAAAACAAAAGAAGTACAGAAACCTCATTGTTTTTATTTTGTTATACTATATTTTTTGTCTTGCTTTATCATTAGCAAAAGTTTCTATTAATTTGCTTAAATCTAATTCAGACGCCTGTTTGTTCTCAATTGCAATCAATGCTTAATTCGACAACCTGGATTGGCTTGTCTTATTCTTAAATAATTTTTAATAATTTTCAATTTACTAAATGACCGGTCTGGTCTGCACTTGCGGAGATCACTGGGATTGTGAAGAACAACAGCATAGCTGAATAAAATTCTGTAATGTCACATTCAAATGCTTCAAAATTTGTTTTGATTTTTTGACATAATTGATTAACCGATTCGTTATCATTTGCTATTTGTATTGTCAGCGAAGGGCCCCTATCGCTCAAGGGCCCTGGTGCTGTGCACCGTCTTGCACCTATGGAGTAACGCCACTGAACATAGAATAGTCAATGGATTTGTAATCTCGATACGAAAAAGATATTGGAGGCGATTTACTACGAGCATTGAAATTAACAATACAAAACAAGAGGTCGTGGTCAGAAATAAACGATACTTGATTAAAAAAAGTCTCAGAAACACAGATAACGTCAACATAAGAATTATCGAACACATATCTAATATAGTTCAGTTTTGATGGGTTCAGGTTTCTTGCATTGAAATGCACAATAAAACAATTTTTTGTGACATTCAGATGAATAAATTACAAAAAAAAACCAGAAAAATAAGAAAATGATATGAGTAAAAGATAGGAAGGTGTTAAGAACGATAAAATGATAATTTTTAATTAAAACTAGCGGATGTTACCCGGTGTTACTCGGGGTTGTGCCTCAAGCACAGAAAAAGGATGATTTTTAAAACTTCTCTCGTTTAAACATTTTTTAAATTATCAATTAAATTTTTAAATTATCGTTTTTTGGGGTTTTGCCCCATCCCTCCGTTGAAAGTGTTTAGTCGAATTTCCGTAAAACAGTACCTACCGGACATGATTACAAAAGAAAAATACATCTTCTACGTCTGACGTCTGGTTTCTGAGGACAATGGTCACACAGAGGGGGTGCGATAAAACCATGCGAGATAACGCCATATGGCTTTATCTCCCATCGCATTGAGAGATAAAGCCATATGGCGTTATCTCCCATCGTATTGAGAGATAATGACATATTTTATTTTTGGCAATTGAGAGACAAAACCATATGGCGTTATCTCTCAATTCATTGCTGTTGCATTGTTATTGTTGATTTGATTGTTATTCATTATATTCCGTAACTCTGCTTATGAATGTCATATTGTATCCACGTGTTGTAACGAACCTCCCTGGGTTCTTTTGTATTGCTGAGGTACGCTCAGCGGGATTCCAGGGTCCGTAACAAGAATTAATAACACGTGTGGTTTTGTTTATAGTTATCTAGGTTTAACAATGTTTTATTGTTTTCTTGTTTAATTCCTATAATATATGTTATATATATTTTAAATATATCAATTGCTTGTGTTTTCCACTGCTTCTCCTGCTGCTTCGCCGATCTGCTCCGCCGTCGTCTAGCAGTTGGGCCTACAAGCCACCGACACTGCTAGCTGGAAAAATAAATAAACACGCGGGCTTACAAGCCACGGACTAGTGTTTAATTTGAACAGGCGGGCTTACAAGCCACGGGCACTGCTAACAAAAAGGGTTTAAACAGGTGGGCCTACAAGCCACCGACTCTGTTTTCTGCTACTCTGCAGGTGGGCCTACAAGCCGCTGACTCTGCTCGCCGTTCTGCGCAGGTGGGCCTACAAGCCACCGACTCTGCTTGATGCTGTTGGCAGATGGGCCTACAAGCCACCGACTCTGCCTGATACTGTTTGCAGGTGGGCCTACAAGCCACCGACTCTGCACTCGCTTCCTAGTTTACCTTGTTTTTCCTTTGTGGTTGCTGCAGCTCCTCGATGCAGATTCTGCTTGTTGTTCTTTCGCTATTTCTTTGGACTCTGCTTGCTGCTATTCTTCACTCTGCTTCGCACTGAACGTTGATAATCACGCACTGACTTTTCTCGCACACTGAATATAGTCAAAGACTGATCGTCACGAATTATGATCAAAGACTTCTTCCCAGTCCGTGGTTGCGCTGCCTTTTATAGTTGCCTTTGTTGTCAACCAGATCCCGCAATCGAATCTTCTCGGTTGTTTGGCGTAAACAACATACCGTACGCCGTACGCCTTGTTGTTGCAACCAGTTGCTTAGATTGGCACAGCACTTTGCCTTTCCCTATGTGCGCTCAAGTTGTTCCGCTACACGACTGCACGAAAAATATCACGCCAGCATTATACGTGTGCGTGTGTCGTACTTCTCTTTCTCGTCCGTCTGTTCTTTGTTTATTTGTGCAGAGTTGCTATTATTGTATGTATGTGTTTGTAAAAAAGTTCGTTCACTAATGATGGTGGTGTTCACCAAGTGTGGCACTTTAAATGTTGGCGTCAAAATCGGCGACGTCGATTTTTGGCGTCACACGCCCCTCCTACTTCGGGCAGGCAGCGGATCCTCACCTCGCCCCTCCGTCCAGTTTTAATGCCGTAACGCAACTCATTCACCGTCCGGATGGAATTCCGGACCTCACATGGTCCGGGCCAACATCGCCTGGATGGCGTTAGTGATGGCCACCGGGTATGTCTCATCACCCTCATCCTCGCTACTGTCGATGTGCAGCACATCTGACGTGCTGCTGCTGCTATTACTTTGGTACCTGTAGCTAACGCTACTATCGCTGTCGTCGTTGATGTCGTTGTTGTCCTCGTTTTTATTGTTGTTTTTGTTGTTGTTGTTGTTCTTGTTGTGGTTTTTGTTGTTGTTGTTTCGGTCAACCTAGTCGATCACGCACCTGTCTTCTTTCCTGATGATCTTACATATCATTTTCTGAACACACCCTTTTCCAAGAAATTTATCATTAGACCGTGTGAATTGGCCCTTTTCTTCATGATACTTGGCAGCACTTGCTAACATTTGTTATTGTCGTTTTCCATGTTTTGACGTTTCGCCATTTGTTTACAAAATGGCAACGTGCTGGTACGAGTGGACATCAAGAGGTAAGTTTATTATTATTTTTAACTAAAATAAATATTTTATTCATATTAATTGTATATAATTTTCTAGCGATCACGAGGACTGTATCATAAGCCATGGAGTCGGCTCGGAATTCTAGCCGCAGAACCTCTTGCGTCCAGTGACACCGGAGCAAGCATTTAGCTGGGCCACCGATGGATGAAGACATAGATGTCCGTCCAGCCATCGGTTCCTACTGCAGAGGGAGTGGGTGCTCCACCGGGCATTCCAGCCAGCGTTGTTGTGTTGGATATAGAAATAAGTGATTTGTGGAAATATGTGATCATTCAAAAAAAATGTAGCATTGTAGTGAGCGCTATGCTGGCGCTGTTTTCTGTGTTCTCCTTTTCCTCTGCCGGTCTTGGTTTTTCAGTGTGGTGAACCGGTTCATCTTCGGGTTTTTGACCAACCTTGGAATTCCTTCTTGGAATCCCAACGTTGATCCTCGTGGTCCAAGCTGCGCCTTGGGCGCTGGCCACGGTGTTCTTGCAACGTGGCTGCGCAGCAGGCGCTGGTCTTGGTGTCGTTCTAAGGCTGCGTCGCGGACGCTGACCTTGGATTCTTTTGTGCGTGGCTGCGCCGCGAGCGCTAGCCCTGTGAATATTGGGGTACATACTTGGCATGGTAAGTAAATAACCTTTATGAAATATTGCACATGGACCGTCCCGGTTCATATTTGCACATGGGCTATATTGGTCCATATGTGCACATGTGGCTGCATCCGATGCAGATCTGCCGGCAGGCAGATGCCATGCTTCTTGATGTGCATTGTTGCATGCAGTGATATGTGGACGTCGCTGCCTAGCTGCAGTTCGCTGCGCTGCTGCGTATCCTCAGTGTGCAGAGGTGTTAGTGTGTGTGTGTAGCTGCGCTGCAGTTGGATACATGCACTTCACAGCTGCGATGCATGCAGTGGGTAACCAGCTGTGTACGTGTAGCCATGCACGATGATGTTTTGCTATGCCTGCAGCGGTGCACATTGCTATACGTAGCTGCACGTGTTTGGTCTGCCTGCGATTTGCATCTGGTGTTGTCCGTTTTGCACGCTGCGGTGCGGTTCGCTGATGCGGGTCTAACTGCGTTTTCAGTTGACGCAGGTTTCGCTGCAGCCTCAGTTGTTGGCGTTGATGTAGCTACGATCTCAGTTGTTGACGCAGGTGTAGCTGCGGCCTCAGTTGATATCGCAGGTGTCGCTGCGGCGCAGTTGTTGATGCAGATGGCGCTGCAACGAAGTTGATAACGCAGGTATAGCTGCGGCACAGTTGTTGACGCAGGTGGCGCTGCAGCGAAGTTTGTAACGCAGGTATAGCTGCGTTGCAGTTGTTGACGCAGATGGCGCTGCATCGCAGTTGATTTCGCAGGTGAAGCTGCGGCGCAGTTGTTGATGCAGGTGGCGCTGCAGCGAAGTTGATAACGCAGGTATAGCTGCGATCTCAGTTGTTGACGCAGGTGTAGCTGCGATCTTTGATGTTGACGCAGGTGAAGCTGCGGCACAGTTGTTGACGCAGATGGCACTGCAACGCAGTTGATATCGCAGGTGTCGCTGCGGCGCAGTTGTTGATGCAGATGGCGCTGCATCGCAGTTGATTTCGCAGGTGAAGCTGCGGCGCAGTTGTTGACGCAGATGGCGCTGCAACGCAGTTGTTCATACGCTAGTCAGCCTGAAATAGTTTCAACTGACTGATGTGCGCCGTTCGCACTCGCGTTTCTCCTTCACCTTTGACGCGTACTATTACTGGCGAGACAAAATCTATAATTTTGTATGGGCCATCGAATTTAGGAGCCAATTTGGCTGCAAAGTTATCAATTGCCTTCGAAAGGTGATGTTGTTTGATCAAGACGACTTCACCAATCTTTGGGCTCCAGTTGCGTCTTCGCAGATTGTAATGTCGGGCTTGGTCTTGCGCAGCCCGTTCTAGGTTGCGGCATACAATCTCGAAAGTTTCTTTAAGCTTGTTTTGTCTCTCGAGTGCTGTTTGAGGCTCTTGTCCAGTGCCAAATGTTTGCTCATCATAAAGCGTTTTTGGTAAGCGGAGTTCACGTCCTTGAGTAAGGAAGGCTGGGCTATATCCTGTGGTTTCAGAGACACTCGTGTTCATGGCTAGTGAAATCTCTGGGAGCAGTTCGTCCCAGACGCGTTGTTGTTCACCAGTAAACTGTGCTATCATCGTCTTGATAGTTCGGTTCGCCCGTTCCGTTGGATTTTCCTGGGGTGTATACGGAGCAGTGAATTGATGTTTCACTCCTAGCTCGGCTAAAAACTTTTTGAAAGTTCGACTCGTAAATTGGGCGCCATTGTCCGTAACTAGGACCTTTGGGACGCCAAATCGTGCTAAGATACGCTCTCGAAACGCGCGTTGGAGGTGATCGCTGGTTGCCTTACGGAGTGGGATCACTTCAGTCCATTTCGAGAACTTGTCGAAAAACACCAGGAGCATGGTGTTACCATGCTTAGATCGGGGCAGTGGTCCCACGAAATCGGCACACAAGATTGACCAAGGCTCGTCCGCGATTTGGGTAAGCATCTTACCAGCAGGACTTTGTTGGCTTGGTTTATATCTTTGGCATGATTCGCAGCGACGCACGTAACGGCCGATGTCACGGAACATACCTGGCCAATAATATCTATTGGCTACTCTTGCACTTGTTTTTCGTATGCCTAGGTGACCGGCACACGGACTATCATGGTTTTCTTTCAGAACTCTTTCTCTCGCATAGGTGGGTACACAAAGTTTCCATGGAACACAATCTTCATCGTTTGCTTGGCTCGCTATGTGTCGATACATCTGTCCGTCTTCTATGATGTAGTCTGGGAACTTGGCTGGGTTTTCTAAGACTTCATTAGTCTTCTTCAGTAACCAATTACAAGTTCCGTCTGTGGCATCTTCGGTTGTTGTTTTACGCACCGTCTCGAGAGGCTGTCGAGATAAGACGTCAGCGACCACGTTCAATTTTCCTCTGCGATATTGTATATCGAACGTGTGCTGTTGAAGTTCCAGTGCCCACCTGGCTACGCGTCCAGACGGACTTTCTATTGAATTTAGCCATTTCAGCGACAAGTGATCCGTGATCACTGTGAACTTGTAGCCTTCAAGGTAAGGTCGCATTTTACGGATTGCCCATACTATGGCGAGACATTCTTTTTCCGTTGGTGAGTAGTTCCGCTCTGCTTTGTTAAGGTGTCGGCTGGCATACGCGATAACTCTCTCTTCGTCTCCTTGACCTTGCGTCAGTACTGCTCCAAGCCCGTAGTCACTGGCATCCGTTTGTAGAGTAAACTTCTCGTTAAAGTTTGGGCACGCCAAGATTGGTGCCTCGGTTAGTTTGGCTTTAAGGGTTTCAAATGCTTCCTGCTGGCTGTCACCCCACTTCCAATGTTTTCCTTTTCCCAACAGTGTCGTTAGTGGGTGCACAATGGTTCAGAATTCTGGGACAAAGCGTCTATACCACGAGGCTATTCCCAGGACTCGCCGTAACTCTTTCGTGTTCGTAGGGGCCTCTAACTGCTTGATCGCTGATATTTTCTCGGGGTCGGTGTGTATTCCTTGGCTACTTACGACATGACCCAAATATGTCGTCTCTTGTTAGAAGAATTCGCATTTCTCGACGTTTATCTTCAAATTTGCTGCCCGGAGTCTTCGAAAAACTTCTTTTAAATTCATCATATGTTGATGAAATGAGTTTCCGGTGACGATTATGTCATCCAAGTATGCAAATGCGTGTGGTTCCATTTCAGGACCAATAACTTGGTCTAACGCTCGCTGAAAGGTCGCTGGGGCCGAGTGTAGCCCGAAAGGCATCACCTTCCATTGGAACAGACCACGACCTGGTACCGTAAACGCCGTGAATTGCTTACTACCCTCGTCCATAGGAATCTGCCAATAGCCATTTTTCAGATCTAGGCTGCTGATGTATTTTGCATCTCGGAGGCGGTCTAGAATATGATGTATTCGGGGTATTGGATAGGCGTCTGGTATGGACTTTGCATTTAACTGCCTATAATCTACGCAGAGTCGCCATTTTCCCGTCTTCTTCTTCACCAGCACTATTGGGGCGCTGTGTGAGCTATAGGAGGGCTCAATACACCCCTTTTCCAGTAACTCGTCGATCTCTTTATTGATGATTTCTTGCATTGCAGGATTTTTCGGAAAGTATCTCTGCTTTATTGGTCTATCGTCTTGCATAACAATCTTATGAGTTGTTATATTCGATAAACCCTCTAGCTTCTCGAACTCAGCTAGTTCAGTCTTCAAGAAACTGTCTTTTAGTTCAGTTTCCGTAACTTCGTCTTCTCGCACCACTGTGCATAATGGGGAAACGCTAGCACTTGTTGTCGCCTCGTGACATTTTAATGTTATCGTCTGGCCGCCGCACGTGAATGTCGCCTGCATTCTGAGAAGAAAATCCATTCCCAGAATGATATCGTCCACTATGTCGGGTAGGACGAGTAACGGGATCCTGCAGCTATCTTTTCCTAGACTTACGTCCAGGATCAGAGCTTCACGAACGGTTCGCACTGAGTTGTCTGCCATACGCACGACGATGTTCTCCTGTCTCTTCTCACCTGTGTGAGCCAGTTTTTCTGATAACTGTTGGCTCATGAAACTCCTGGTTGCTCCTGTGTCAATCGTGGCCTTCTGAACTTCATCTCCGAGGGTAACAAATGCAAAAATGTGGGCTTCGTCGTGCTGCAGGCTTTCTATGGGATGCGAGGGACCGTATGTGCTCTCCCCGATAGGCCTCGCCTCTATCGGGTGTTCCGTCCGTTTCCCGACTGCCGACGACAGCAGTCAACCGTTCGTAGCCCACGCTTTCCACACTCCCAACAGAAGATTACCAACGGATTTCGACATTCGGGCCGCATGTGACCGTCTCTGCCACATCGTCTGCACGCTGTTCGTGGATTTATGGGTGTCTCCCTCACCTGAGTGACCATTCGATGACGCTCTTCTCTCGGTCGCTGGGCTGGTGCTCGTGTGGGTGCCGTATCTGCATGTATGCACTCGAAATCTTCGGCTAACGCCATGAGCTCTTCCAGGCTTGCAAAGTCTTTTCTCTTGATGTACAGTTGGTACTCTTGTCGACTATTCCGGAAGGTTCTCTCCAATTTTTGCTCCTCGGTGTAGTTTGAATGTCGCATAAGGCTCTGTAACGCGAGTACGTAATCCTTAAAAGATTCACCTGTGCGCTGAAGCCTCTGTCTAATGTCATCATCCAATCTTTCGAAATACCTCGTGGGCAAAAAGAAATGCAAGAAGTCTTCTTTGAAGCTTCTCCACTCACGCCACATACGATTATTATTTCGATACCATGTTAGCGCTCGGTCTCGCAGTAATTCGGGCATCGTTCTCGGAAGGTGGTCTTTTCCCAAACCATACACTTCCGCCAGTTCTTCCACGCGCTCGATAAATGCCAGTGGGTCTCGGCCTCCGTCGTACTTTACCGACCACTTCCTGACTTGATCAATTACTGAAGCGTACGGGTTTTGGTTGTACTGGGCAAAAGGTGTTGGTTGGAACCTGGTCATGTCTTCCGCGTACGCCGGTATCGCGTGATTCGTATTTGTTGGCTCTGAAGGTGTCCTGCTGGTACTCGGTAGTTGCTGAGGCACGGTGAGCGAGCTAGGAGAAGGACTCCTTGCATGTTTTGCTTCCAGCTCGGTGAACCTTTGTTCCACCTCCGGTTTGTGGTCTACTCCCAGTGCAAAGGTAGCAAACCTTTTCCTTAGTTCCTCAACAGTACCTTCGCCGCTAAAGTTAAACTCTTTAGCGTAGGCCAACAAGTCGTCTCGACGAAGAGCGTGAATCCATGCTGTTCGCACCATGTTGCTTTCGACTTACTTTACTCTGTCTCTGGACCTTCTGTGCTTTGTTTTCACTCACGTTTTCCTGTTTTATTCACTTTCTAGCTTTCCTGCGTTGTTTTTCTCTCTAGTTTTCCTCGTTGTTTTCCCTTAGAAAGGGTCCCTGCTCGGGCGCCACTTGTAACGAACCTCCCTGGGTTCTTTTGTATTGCTGAGGTACGCTCAGCGGGATTCCAGGGTCCGTAACAAGAATTAATAACACGTGTGGTTTTGTTTATAGTTATCTAGGTTTAACAATGTTTTATTGTTTTCTTGTTTAATTCCTATAATATATGTTATATATATTTTAAATATGTCAATTGCTTGTGTTTTCCACTGCTTCTCCTGCTGCTTCGCCGATCTGCTCCGCCGTCGTCTAGCAGTTGGGCCTACAAGCCACCGACACTGCTAGCTGGAAAAATAAATAAACACGCGGGCTTACAAGCCACGGACTAGTGTTTAATTTGAACAGGCGGGCTTACAAGCCACGGGCACTGCTAACAAAAAGGGTTTAAACAGGTGGGCCTACAAGCCACCGACTCTGTTTTCTGCTATTCTGCAGGTGGGCCTACAAGCCGCTGACTCTGCTCGCCGTTCTGCGCAGGTGGGCCTACAAGCCACCGACTCTGCTTGATGCTGTTGGCAGATGGGCCTACAAGCCACCGACTCTGCCTGATACTGTTTGCAGGTGAACACAGAAAACAGCGCCAGCATAGCGCTCACTACAATGCTACATTTTTTTTTAATGATCACATATTTCCACAAATCACTTATTTCTATATCCAACACAACAACGCTGGCTGGAATGCCCGGTGGAGCACCCACTCCCTCTGCAGTAGGAACCGATGGCTGGACGGACATCTATGTCTTCATCCATCGGTGGCCCAGCTAAATGCTTGCTCCGGTGTCACTGGACGCAAGAGGTTCTGCGGCTAGAATTCCGAGCCGACTCCATGGCTTATGATACAGTCCTCGTGATCGCTAGAAAATTATATACAATTAATATGAATAAAATATTTATTTTAGTTAAAAATAATAATAAACTTACCTCTTGATGTCCACTCGTACCAGCACGTTGCCATTTTGTAAACAAATGGCGAAACGTCAAAACATGGAAAACGACAATAACAAATGTTAGCAAGTGCTGCCAAGTATCATGAAGAAAAGGGCCAATTCACACGGTCTAATGATAAATTTCTTGGAAAAGGGTGTGTTCAGAAAATGATATGTAAGATCATCAGGAAAGAAGACAGGTGCGTGATCGACTAGGTTGACCGAAACAACAACAACAAAAACCACAACAAGAACAACAACAACAACAAAAACAACAATAAAAACGAGGACAACAACGACATCAACGACGACAGCGATAGTAGCGTTAGCTACAGGTACCAAAGTAATAGCAGCAGCAGCACGTCAGATGTGCTGCACATCGACAGTAGCGAGGATGAGGGTGATGAGACATACCCGGTGGCCATCACTAACGCCATCCAGGCGATGTTGGCCCGGACCATGTGAGGTCCGGAATTCCATCCGGACGGTGAATGAGTTGCGTTACGGCATTAAAACTGGACGGAGGGGCGAGGTGAGGATCCGCTGCCTGCCCGAAGTAGGAGGGGCGTGTGACGCCAAAAATCGACGTCGCCGATTTTGACGCCAACATTTAAAGTGCCACACTTGGTGAACACCACCATCATTAGTGAACGAACTTTTTTACAAACACATACATACAATAATAGCAACTCTGCACAAATAAACAAAGAACAGACGGACGAGAAAGAGAAGTACGACACACGCACACGTATAATGCTGGCGTGATATTTTTCGTGCAGTCGTGTAGCGGAACAACTTGAGCGCACATAGGGAAAGGCAAAGTGCTGTGCCAATCTAAGCAACTGGTTGCAACAACAAGGCGTACGGCGTACGGTATGTTGTTTACGCCAAACAACCGAGAAGATTCGATTGCGGGATCTGGTTGACAACAAAGGCAACTATAAAAGGCAGCGCAACCACGGACTGGGAAGAAGTCTTTGATCATAATTCGTGACGATCAGTCTTTGACTATATTCAGTGTGCGAGAAAAGTCAGTGCGTGATTATCAACGTTCAGTACGAAGCAGAGTGAAGAATAGCAGCAAGCAGAGTCCAAAGAAATAGCGAAAGAACAACAAGCAGAATCTGCATCGAGGAGCTGCAGCAACCACAAAGGAAAAACAAGGTAAACTAGGAAGCGAGTGCAGAGTCGGTGGCTTGTAGGCCCACCTGCAAACAGCATCAAGCAGAGTCGGTGGCTTGTAGGCCCACCTGCGCAGAACGGCGAGCAGAGTCAGCGGCTTGTAGGCCCACCTGCAGAGTAGCAGAAAACAGAGTCGGTGGCTTGTAGGCCCACCTGTTTAAACCCTTTTTGTTAGCAGTGCCCGTGGCTTGTAAGCCCGCCTGTTCAAATTAAACACTAGTCCGTGGCTTGTAAGCCCGCGTGTTTATTTATTTTTCCAGCTAGCAGTGTCGGTGGCTTGTAGGCCCAACTGCTAGACGACGGCGGAGCAGATCGGCGAAGCAGCAGGAGAAGCAGTGGAAAACACAAGCAATTGATATATTTAAAATATATATAACATATATTATAGGAATTAAACAAGAAAACAATAAAACATTGTTAAACCTAGATAACTATAAACAAAACCACACGTGTTATTAATTCTTGTTACGGACCCTGGAATCCCGCTGAGCGTACCTCAGCAATACAAAAGAACCCAGGGAGGTTCGTTACAGTGTTTTGTGATTAAAATGGAAAATAGTGAAATAATTTGTGAATATAAATTAATTCCGGGTTTCAGAAAAAATATTTCGTTGTTATTAATAGAAAAAGAAAACCAAATTTTCAAATAAAAATATCTTATTCTATTAAACGAGCAATATTTGTATATATATTTGCAATTGCGTTCTCGAAAACGGCACTAACGATTTCGATGAAATTTACAATATAGATGAAGAGGGGGCTGAAAAATCGATCCAGCTAGGTGTCATCTCTGGGAAAAGCTGTTTTTCCGAGTTTTCACGCATTTAATAAATAAGTTAATTTTTCTGCCGAATATGTTATGTTAAGTTTGCTTAAGTTCTTATGTCGGTGATAGATCAGAGAGTAGAGCTTCCGTCCAATAATGTGAATGTAGTGAGTCCGAATCCCACCGTGCTCAATAAGTTTTTTGTTTTTATTTTTTAAGCTTCACCAAACAGTGATTTGGTGAATTTGTTATATTTTTCATTTATTTTTTTTATAGAAACGTTTTTAGTACAGTTTTAATGTACCAATTTTTGATATAAAAAGAAATCTTACAAATAGAGTAATTTACACTAAATCTTAAACAAATTTTAAAAAGGAAAATATTTTTGTAAGAGTTTCCTATGCTAGAGTTTCCTACGTTTTGAAAAAAAAATCGAATTTGCTCACATCTCAAAAAGTGCACTTTTTTTTGTAATGTTCATAACTTCTATACCGTTTGAGATATTGTTATAAAATCTGGAGCAAAAATGTTTTTCTTATTAGGTCAAATAATTATTTTGTATATAATAAAGGAATCTTGGACCATAAAACTGTAAAAAGCTTGAACAAAATTTTTATTTCCTTCTTTTTTATTTGCAGTAAGTTTACAAAATTTTAAATGCCTTATAAAAATTCGAAATAAATTAAGATCAAACTTACTCTAAGAATTTTTTAATCGGTCTTAAAACAGTTTTAACATTTTTCAATCGGCCGTCTGGGGAGGATGAAGTGACAAATTCACATTTTGTAAATATCTTAAGGTGTGAACAGACCACATAGTACAACAACTTTACGGTTAAAAATCTAAGAGTAATTTTTAAACAATACATTGAACTAATACATATGTTAATCCTTTTTTTTAGAATTGATACGATTAAAAATACTAGACATATTTTTAGTCAAAGCTGTACGTAAATTTAATTAATTGGGAATACAATTTGAATTATGGTTACTTGGGTTAAAAATTGAATACAAAATAACTAAGACTAATAAAAGCTGTATTTTGCTTACATTTTGTTCATGCTATCGCAAGCAACAGGATGTGACAAAAAATAAAAATATTGCACTATGCAATTGTTACATTAAATAATTAATAAAATAAGATTATAATAACAAAAAAAAAAAACTCGCGTCTAGCAACGTACATGTGGCAGAAGTGAAACTTCTTAAACAGTAAAATATATGAGAGATTTTAGTGTGAAATATAGAGAAAGTATCTAAAAAGGAAATCAATCAACACAAAATGGAATAATATTCTGTTTATTCAATATTTATTTCCAGGGACCGTACCGTTTATGGTTTTTATCGAAAAAGTCACATAAGTCGCTATATTTTTTTGGGCAAAAAGAACAGTTACTTTTGAATTTTATTTTATCGGTCAAAAATAACAGTTTTTTCTGCCGTTTATTTTTTCGGTCAAAAATATCAGGCAATTTGTATTTTTTCAAAGGTCATTTTACCGACTAAGAACTATCAATATATTATTTTCATCTTATCGGTGAGACATTTTACTGATGGTGTCAACATCTGTCAAGCGGCCTTTTAAAAAACACAAATTGCATAATTTGTTTGACCGAAAAACGAAAAGTCACAAAATAATTGTTACTTCTGACCGATAAAATAAAAGTAGAAAGTAACCTTTATTTTTCCCCGATAAAAAAACAAGGCAAAAAATAACAGTTAGCTTTTAATTTCTAAAGAATCAGTAGAAAATGCAAAAGCACTTTCGTGAGCTGAGTTGTGGACTAGCTGCAGTTGCATTCTTAAGGTACTTTTCTTAGCTTCGGGACATTTTTTGGCATGACAAATACGATTCTGCAGTCTTAATTATTTCACTTTCTACACTTCTTGCTTTTAATTTTATATCGTATTAACTGTTTTGCATGTTGTCAATCACCTTTCAAGTTTCTGATAACAATTAACGTTATGATATGCTCTTTCAAATTAAGCTTTTAGCTAGGATTCGATATTCAACAAAAAAAAAACGCACAATTGTTATATTTTGTTACGTTATATACAGAATTCCAAGCATAAAGAAATAAAATTTCCGTGCATACTTGTAGGATGAAAATCAAATGGTACAGTACGGATCAAATGTACAGTACGTTCTTTAGACATGGTGTGTGTCTGTGGAATGTAATACACGGACTAAAACTCGTTGAATATTAATTGCAATTTGTTTGCTAATTTGTCATATGCCTAAGTGGCGTAGTGTCAGAGCTATTGACCCTTATGAGATGCCTAATGTCGAGAATGGGTTCTATTCCCGATGGCGATGATAATTTTTTTAAAATTTTCATATGAATTCAAAACGTTAGCCTAGCGTCACGAATAAGAAACCTTGAAATTTCACTCGCCGCCAAAGAAGTTTCACTTCAAAAAATTAAAAAAAAAATATACTTATCATCCAGGCTGAGGATCGAACCAGGCTTCTTTGATGTTTAACGTCTTCACGACAACAGCTTATCCGACTGATCCACTGTTTTATAATAAGTGAATACAAAACGACATCTATTGGGTAATAGCATACAACGAAAAATAATGCCAATAGTTTTTTTCATAAGTGTTAAATCTAATCGGAACACCCTCTTAACTTAGAACACCCTCTTAACGTGGAGCAGAGCACCAATGCACATTGGTACAAATGGCAGGAAAAAGTGGCCGAAATTAGAAGACGACTTCGTATCTACATGAAATTTGGTACCTAAACGTTTTTAGGGTCACTAATCACGAATCTGGAGTTTAAATTTAAAAATTAATAATGGCGGATCCAATATGGCGTCCATGTAGGTGTAAAATTCACCAATATACCTCCAATTTAGCATAGATTTGGTTCTTAGGGTTTTTGGGGTAGCTAATCATGAATCTGCAGGTAAAATTTTAAGATTCAAAATGGCGGATACAATATGGTATTAAAGCGCAAAATTCTTAAGTATCACTCCAATTAAGCGTTGGTACTTACGGATTTGTGGTGTCGGCAGTCATTATTCTAAAGTAAAAAATTTTATTTTAAAAATGTGGACACAATTTTATATTGGTTTTTTAAATAAAACTCGTTATGAGATGTTGAAAATAACTTATTGCAGAAAGAAATAACAATTTTATAACAATATTCTTTATGTTTCTTCTATTGCATCTACTTCTATTCCATCCAGAACATTTCGAAAATCGGCTTCTATTTTATAAAATGCATCCTCTTCAAAAGGTGATCCATCTGTATCAATTTCTTGACTCATAAGAAAAGCCTCATCAGATGTTGTTGCAGCTTTCTTAGTGGCAAACTCACAACATAATAAAGATATATATATGAGCAGCACGGTTCTGAAAAATGTTGCTTGAAGTTAGCTTGACCAGTACAACTGTCGAACCCATAACTCAATATAAATGTTGCCATTATATTTTCCTTATCCAGAGAAGATAGAACGTCGTATTGTAGTTCTACAATTCTTGCGGCTGTATGATTCAGTAGCGATTCCAAAGATACTTTTGCGATTTTATCTGTCACAGTTATGCCTTCGGGTCGACATGTTTTTTTAATTTGTACAACATTATTATAATGAGGAAAAATATTGCAATTTCTTTTCTTGCACTCACTTCGTATATTCAAATACTGTTCTTTGGTAAAATTGTTGTCCAGAATAAATGCCAATGCCTCAGAAGGGGAACATGGTATAGGTTCCTTTTCATCAACTTCCAATACTTTTCAAATTTTCGAAGCTCTACCTGGGCTGCTGATACTTTTTGTTAGAAATGCCGCCAAATCATTACATCCTTTCTTTCTTGCTGACTGACTTGCTGCTATCACCATCAAATCAGTTTCGTTATTGTAAACTTTACATAACTCTGCAGCAGATTTTCTCTTTGATCGATCTGATTTATCAGCAAATGGTAGAGGTTTACGTCCTGCTGCAAATTGTACCACATCTTTACACTTTGTTATGAGTGTTTCTTCCTCTAGCCAACTAGCATACTTTTCTTTAAATCGCTCAACAGTTCTATTTACTCTTACCCATCACAGAAAAATATTCTTGGAAAGCAAACAAGATCTTCTCTCAATATCCTCTTCGAATGAATCCAAAATTTCATTAGAAATTGCTCTTGAAAAATATGCATGAAGAGCGGCCTGTCTATCCTTTTCCGATAAGCGAACTTTTTCGTGCCTCACAGCAAACAAATCGCTGTTTTTGAAGTGGTATGAACCTACACAAAAACAACAATAACTTAAAAACGGGCAAAAACGGGTCAAAGAGGTTAAGATGACAGAATTAAGAATTGTTCCAAAATTTAGCATTATAAATTTGAAAGCCCACTTCGGTTTGCTTTGAAAGTTCTACGTTACGAAACTTTAGATTAATTTGCATATATTTTAGTTTTAAGGTTAGTTAAGAAAATATACTTTTTTAATACAAAAACATGAATATTTTTTTATAAATTTTTTCACAGTTCATGTACTGACTATCACAATTATTAAACATATTTTTATTTTTTTTAGAAACTTTAGTAATATGAAAATATTCACTTTTAACTTGCAGGCACTTCACTAGCATTCACGCATTTTAATATAAACAAAACCAAAGTCCAAAGTAAAGCGTTGCACCAACTAACGGTACACAAGAAAATATCAAAACAAAATGTGTTTTTGCTTTAATTGGAGTATATTCTTTGGAACAGAGAAGAAAAAATAGTAATTTTCACTACTTTATTTTTAGCATTTCGGCCAAAAAAAGTGATCATTTGTACCAATGTGCAATGCTGCGAATCAGTTCGTTCAAAACAAAACCAACACAAGCAAAAACAAAAACAAAGAAAGTAGCAGACACAACATGCAAGCAGCTAATGATTGATTTTCTTATATAAAAATCTAGATTATTCTTCTAAGCTTTAATATAAAAGTAACAAAATCCAAAATTAGATATTCGTTTAGCGCAGGATATATCTGATACTTTAGTGTAAATATTATGTTTGAACGATGAATATTATAGGCTGTAGGTATGACCTTAAAAAAATTTGTTAAAACGACTGCATACAAACCGCGCTGTAAGACGTAATTCTACGTAAAAAAAAACCGAAAATGCATTTTTTGAGATATAAACAGTTTACTTTTTTTTTGAAAAAGTAGGCAACTCTAGCAAAAAAATTCCAAAAGTATTTTATTTTTTATTAATAATCGCTTTTCAATTGCTTTATAACGATACTTCATTTACAAAAATAGGGGGAACAAATGACAGAGGTATGGTTTATTGAAAATTACTCCATTTTCAAGATTTTTACTTTGATCAAAAATTGCTATCTCCATAACTTTAGAAAAAATTGCGACATAAAAAAAAAACTTCTATTCTTGTAAGTGGAAAAGGAGCATAAGGTTAATTTTGGGAAAAAAAATTTACTTGGCCTTGGAATGGCCGGCATAAGTTCAGCATAAGTAAATTATCAAAATAATTAAACCAAATATAAAAAAATATAATACCAAAACAAATTTCGTTTAGTTGAAAAACGAAGTTATCATAAGATAAAAATGCATTTAAAGTTAATTGAAAAATATGATCTTATATGTTGTTTCTAACATAAAGTTTGCATTTTCGATACATTAAAAACCGTAAAACATTTGAATATACGGCAGGAATCTGAGCGGAGCTCGGTCGCCCAGGCACTATTAATAAAAACACAAAGTATTATTATTGTTATGAGGATAAATGTAAAGCTGGAGTTGCCATTGATTTTAATAGTACAAGATATTGCCGTAAAATAGGAAAGAGCGGCAAGAACGACCACAATCATGGCGAACAAAGTGCTTTAATTGAAAAATTAAAATTGATAAATTCGATAAAAAATGAAGTGATGAGTGCATCATTGAAACGTTCAAGTGTACGGGATATATTTGATGCACAATGTAAAAAATTTAAGGAATCAGCACATGCAGTGGAATTCGGTAAAATGCGTAGGCATTTGTTTCACATAAAACAAGAAAAATATCCAAAAAATCCGATGAATTTTGATGAAATTATTGAAGCATATAAAAATAAAGAAATTGAATCTAAATTCACAATGTCCAGATATGAGGAAAGAGAAAAATTTTATATTGACACTATAGTAGAAGAAGATTTTGCCTACTCACTATTTGTGTCTCCTACCATATCTAACGCTATTAAAGGAAGAAGCAACTTAGAACAACGTAATTATATAATTGATGGAACTTTCAAAATTGTACCTATATCAAAGCAATATAAGCAATTGCTTATAATTCACATTATTCACGCAGACCATGTAAGAATTTTAAAATTCAAAATTATTTTCACATAATCCATTTCATTTTTCTTTATTTTTCAGGCATATCCGTTTATATATATTTTAATGTCCCATAAATCAGAATCTGCATATAAACATGTATTGCAATATTTGCAATCGAATGTAATCGATTTGAAACCGAAATCAGTGATCACCGATTATGAATGCAGTTTACGAAATGCTCTTAAAAGCGTATATCCAACAGTGAAAATGGTCGGATGTTGGTTTCACTACACTAATGCCCTTCGACGGAAATCGACAAAAATTCCTGGATTTACAGCTAAACTGAACAAAGATAAGAAAGCCAAAAACCTATTTTCAAAATTTATGTACTTACCATTATTGAAACCGGCTTATATCATAGAAACTTATAACATTTTAACAAAAGATGCCATGGACACAACATTTTCTAATGCAATTAAAACAGAAAGTCTTTTCAAACCATTTATTAATTACTTCGAGCGACAATGGATGAAAAAAGTATGTGATTATGTGGTTGTATTGTAAAACAAATAATTTTATAAAATTTTATTATTTTAGGAAAAACCTGTAAACTTTTCAGTGTATAAAGAACCTATCAGGACAAGTAATTCTGCCGAAAGTTTCCATAGCAGATTGAATATGAAACTTCCTAAGCGCGGCACCTTCTACAACTTCCTAGAAACGCTTTTTGAACTAGATTTTGTAAAAAGCATGGATTATTCAAAATCTATTGCTGGTTGTACCAATCTGTACAGAGAAAAAAAAATCGGTAATAGTTTACGCGACAAATATATTAAGAAACGACTAGATTTATTAAAAAATAATAAAATAACTTTGATGGAAATTCTCACCCAGTTTTCTAATATTGAAAGCTGCATGGTTGCAGAAAAATTCCTCAATGAAATCCACAGTTCCGATGATGACTATGAAGACGACGATGACGATGGAAATGCAGATGATAATTGTATAAACGATTTGGAAACACAACAAAATATGACTTTGTTGTGCGTAATTTGCTGCGAAAGAGAAAGGGAACTTTTGTTCGACCCATGTCACCATTATAAAGTTTGTACAATATGCTTCCAAATAATGAAAGAAAACAATAAAGCAAAAGGCGTAAAAACATTGTGCCCTATTTGCCGTATGGTAATAAATGATGTAAAACAAATATTTTCCTAATAGAATTAAAAATAATACCTACAGTTTTATTGACATTTTTGTTTTTGTAAATCGATTTGTTACATCTAGTTATTTGGTTTCAAGCCGTTTTTTTTTTGTTCGAAATGTAATATTGAAGTAATGTTAAGTTTTTTTTTTTTTTTAATTTAAATCATATTCCTGAAGAATATTTAGATGCTTCAAATGAAAATGATGCTCAAAAGGAAAATTTTTTAGTTTGAAATAAACATTAAAAAAAACTAAAACTTTCTTTTCTTTTTAAAAAATGGTTAGTGGGAAATTCACAACAATTATTACCTTTTCAAATGATTTCTAATCATAACAATTCTTTTTTTTTGTCAGTGAAATATAATTAGCTATTTATCCTTTTACAGAATTTTTACACCTCAATTAGAACATTCTGTAAAAGGGAAAATCATTAGCTTTTGTTTTTTCAGTGAAACTAAGGATTTTCTCAATGAAACGTTTGAGGTTTTCTTTTACAGAGAAAATTGTTATTAGATTGGCTCTCAGATTCTCGGCTATAAGAAACATTACCAAAATAAACCTTTTAAAATAAAATATCAAATGAGATATAAAGCCATGTGAGATAACGCCATATGGCCTTATCGCTCTTTGTGATGGGAAATAAAGCCATACAGAAATTTTGACAAAAATATGGCTTTATCACTCTTCGAATTGAGTTATAAAGCCATATGGCGTTATCTCGCATGGCTTTATCGCACCCCCCCGGTCACACAGCTTCAAAAAGTCATTTCGAGAAAACTGTGAGACTGTTAAAGTTTTTCTAAGCATGCGTTTTATATGCATTTTTATCTAAAAAAAAAATCGAATTTTAAAAAATCCTTTTGGAACATTGTTTCTGTTCAACATCGGTTTTGGTCAATACAGTCTGGTTGATTTTTGTTCATATATATATAGTTTCTGTTCGTATTCGTTAAACTTATTTTTTTTTTGTTAGTCTTTGGTTCTTGACTTTGTTTGTCTTTGGTTTATTCCTTGATTTTTGTCGAAAAAACTTTTATAAGCATAGGATCTATATCCGTAACAGATACGAATGCTTACCAAGTTTCATCAAAATTGGTTCATCCGTTTTGATGTGAATGAGCCAAACATAGTTGATTGAATAAAGCGCCCTCTCAGTAAGTTTTCTGAAATTTACATAGCCTCAATTCTGTTGCAGGGTCAGCTTATTTCACGTACAAAATTTAAGTAAAATCGGTCAAGTCATTTGAGAGTTATTGAGTCTTAAAAATGCACTACTTAAAGCGCCCTCTTGTGGAAGTCTGCAATTTATTAATTAATGTTTCATTTTGGGTACAGTTAAACCTTCATACCAAATTTCATTGAAATCGGTCCAGGCGTTTAGGAGTTATTGAGTCTTAAAAACGCATTACTTAAATCGCCCTCTTGCGGAAGTCTTTGGAATTTTTTATATTTTATGTTTTATCTTGCGTGGAGTTTAAGGTTCATACCAAATTACATTAAAATCGGTACAGGTGTTAAGGAGTTATTACATCTTTAAAACACACTACTTAAAGCGCCCTCTTGCAGAAGTCTTTGGAATTTTTTAAAGCCTATGTTTTATCTTGGGTGCAGTTGAACTTTCATACCAAATTTCATTGAAATCGGTCCAGGCGTTTAGAAGTTAATATGGAGTGCCTCGCCCACAGACTTGTTTACACCCCCTATGTTTTTTCTCTTTATGAAACGTACTCGGTGTTCAAATTTCAGCTCAATCGGATAAACGGTGCGCGAGCCTATACGGAACACACAGACAGACAGACAGACAGACAGAGGGACAAACATTTGATTTTATATATTAGATAATTTTTATACAAGTCGGTTTGTATTACAGAACGTGTTCACTAGGAAAAAAATCAAGGTACACAACAACTTTTTATTATTTTGTCCCTCTTTAAGAATTTTGCAGTTTTTGTTTCTCTTCTCAAACAAATTCTGACCTGTAAGATTGAATTGTCTTTTTTTTTCAAAAAATTTTGATCTCAAAAGTAAGATAAATTGCAGTTCACTCTTAAAATTTACGATTTTAAAATTCTGCCCTCAAATGCTGTCAACTGAGGGAACTGAAGAGTGTCATTTTAAGAAAATATTGAACATAAAGCCCAACAAAATCCTGCTTACATGCAATCGAGAAAGTTATCCAGATTATTTAAATCACTGATTATATTCTCGCTTACGGAACTCATTATTTCTTTATTTAATCAATGAAGCTTTCGCTTGACATAGAATAACTTATGTATAAGCTTAAAAATTGTGTTAAATAACTATTTACCACTTACCAATTGTTTCTTAACAAGTTTAAAGTTGGTGAATAAGATATTGCTTTGCGCAAATTAGGAAAGCGATTGAAATATTGAATAGAGATCATTGTATAGCTCTTGGTAAACAGGGCGAAAGTGTAAAACCACAAATTTTAAAAGTTAATGAATTTCTTCTTTAGAATGAAAAATACTCTTATTTGGAAGATAACAAATATTTATCTGTAAATTCAGAAGCTAACATGAATACGTTTTTGTAATAAAACCGAAACATAAAAGAAGCAATACGTTTCACTCAAATATTTCATTAATTAAAACCTAGATTTGAAACTTTTTCATATTGTTTTGTTGGCAAATATATTTACTTCCTTTATCATCTTTCTTCTCTCAAAGCTGTTTCTACTAAAAAAAGAGAAAAGATATTCCAAGTATTCAAACAAGAAGGGCATGATTAACTTAAAGCACAAGTATGAGGCTATGCATTTCGGTGCCACTCTGGTGAAAACGGTAAATAATTTGTTGCTAAAATAAATTAACAATAAAGGCAAGTTCCTCTGTTTAAACTTGTTGTTCAATATTAAAGTACCTGGGCGACCGAGCTCCGCTCAGATTCCTGCCGTATATTCAAATGTTTTACGGTTTTTAATGTATCGAAAATGCAAACTTTATGTTAGAAACAACATATAAGATCATATTTTTCAATTAACTTTAAATGCATTTTTATTTTATGATAACTTCGTTTTTCAACTAAACGAAATTTGTTTTGGTATTCTATTTTTTTTATATTTGGTTTAATTATTTTGATAATTTACTTATGCTGAACTTATGCCGGCCATTCCAAGCCTAAGTAAATTTTTTTTCCCAAAATTAACCTTATGCTCCTTTTCCACTTACAAGAATAGAAGTTATTTTTTTATGTCGCAATTTTTTCTAAAGTTATGGAGATAGCAATTTTTGATCAAAGTAAAAATCTTGAAAATGGAGTAATTTTCAATAAACCATACCTCTGTCATTTGTTCCCCCTATTTTTGTAAATGAAGTATCGTTATAAAGCAATTGAAAAGCGATTACACGGTGTGACGACTAAAAAAGCACAAGCAAACCTTATAGAAATTCTTAAAGAGGAACATGTTGTGAGTCCATCGCACCTTGTCAGACTTCTCAATGTCGTCACAATTTTTTGTAATTAATTTTTTAAGTTGAAGTGTTCAAATTTTGTAATGCCGACTTTCATTGAATTTTTACAGCCATTTACCTTGTCGGAAATAAAAACTTAATTGCACTTCTTTTCAGTAGAATTTTACGTGTAATAATGCTGTATAAAAATAAATTTGATTTAATACACAATGAAGCGTGTAGCGAAACAAATTCTTTAGTGCTTCGTTAATTTCACAAAAAAAATCATGTTTCTATGAATTTTTTTGACATAATGTTGCATGAAAAACATTATTATTTTCAAAAAAACTCATTGCGCGTAAATGTACCATTTCATTGAACTCAAAAATATCAAAATCGGTTGAGAATTAGCTGATTGGTGGCAATTTTAACGTTTTTTTTTTTCGTCATAAAACACCGATTCCCTTGTATAGGCTTGCTTTTATACAAAGTGTTGCCATTTCGTCAAATCTTAACCGATTTTGGTCATCTTTGAGTCGTTGGAATGACATACTTGGAACATAATTAGCTTTCCAAGTGGTAGGAGAATCGAATTTAGAAAAATTTATTCAATGTGTGAAACTTACACTTTATGGAGATGCTTTCAAATTAGTAAGACCAAGACAATTTAACAATCTAAATAATCTAAAGGTTAATAAACCGCTGTTGTTGAAAATATGTGTGTCGAAATATAACACGCGGAAATAAGCCAATTCGTGGTGCCAACGATGTCCAATATCTAGGTGACCAAACGAAGAATGTATATTTGTAAATAATATAATATGTATGTTTGTATATTTAAGTAAGTTTGTATATTTAATCGTTTATAAATCTTAAACTAAAAACTGTACTATAAATAAGAGTAAAATTAATAAAGAAAGAAGAGTGTTAATTAACCAATAACGAAGTGCAGTTTAATTTTAAAGTACCTGGGCGACCGAGCTCCGCTCAGATTCCTGCCGTATATTCAAATGTTTTACGGTTTTTAATGTATCGAAAATGCAAACTTTATGTTAGAAACAACATATAAGATCATATTTTTCAATTAACTTTAAATGCATTTTTATTTTATGATAACTTCGTTATTCAACTAAACGAAATTTGTTTTGGTATTCTATTTTTTTTATATTTGGTTTAATTATTTTGATAATTTACTTATGCTGAACTTATGCCGGCCATTCCAAGCCTAAGTAAATTTTTTTTCCCAAAATTAACCTTATGCTCCTTTTCCACTTACAAGAATAGAAGTTATTTTTTTATGTCGCAATTTTTTCTAAAGTTATGGAGATAGCAATTTTTGATCAAAGTAAAAATCTTGAAAATGGAGTAATTTTCAATAAACCATACCTCTGTCATTTGTTCCCCCTATTTTTGTAAATGAAGTATCGTTATAAAGCAATTGAAAAGCGATTATTAATAAAAAATAAAATACTTTTGGAATTTATTTGCTAGAGTTGCCTACTTTTTCAAAAAAAAATAAACTGTTTATATCTCAAAAAATGCATTTTCGGTTTTTTTTTACGTAGAATTACGTCTTACAGCGCGGTTTGTATGCAGTCGTTTTAACAAATTTTTTTTAAGGTCATACCTACAGTCTATAATATTCATCGTTTAAACATAATATTTACACTAAAGTATCAGATATATCCTGCGCTAAACGAATATCTAATTTTGGATTTTGTTACTTTTATATTAAAGCTTAGAAGAATAATCTAGATTTTTATATAAGAAAATCAATCATTAGCTGCTTGCTTGTTGTGTCTGCTACTTTCTTTGTTTTTGTTTTTGCTTGTGTTGGTTTTGTTTTGAACGAACTGATTCGCAGCATTGCACATTGGTACAAATGATCACTTTTTTTGGCCGAAATGCTAAAAATAAAGTAGTGAAAATTACTATTTTTTCTTCTCTGTTCCAAAGAATATACTCCAATTAAAGCAAAAACACATTTTGTTTTGATATTTTCTTGTGTACCGTTAGTTGGTGCAACGCTTTACTTTGGACTTTGGTTTTGTTTATATTAAAATGCGTGAATGCTAGTGAAGTGCCTGCAAGTTAAAAGTGAATATTTTCATATTACTAAAGTTTCTAAAAAAAATAAAAATATGTTTAATAATTGTGATAGTCAGTACATGAACTGTGAAAAAATTTATAAAAAAATATTCATGTTTTTGTATTAAAAAAGTATATTTTCTTAACTAACCTTAAAACTAAAATATATGCAAATTAATCTAAAGTTTCGTAACGTAGAACTTTCAAAGCAAACCGAAGTGGGCTTTCAAATTTATAATGCTAAATTTTGGAACAATTCTTAATTCTGTCATCTTAACCTCTTTGACCCGTTTTTGCCCGTTTTTAAGTTATTGTTGTTTTTGTGTAGGTTCATACCACTTCAAAAACAGCGATTTGTTTGCTGTGAGGCACGAAAAAGTTCGCTTATCGGAAAAGGATAGACAGGCCGCTCTTCATGCATATTTTTCAAGAGCAATTTCTAATGAAATTTTGGATTCATTCGAAGAGGATATTGAGAGAAGATCTTGTTTGCTTTCCAAGAATATTTTTCTGTGATGGGTAAGAGTAAATAGAACTGTTGAGCGATTTAAAGAAAAGTATGCTAGTTGGCTAGAGGAAGAAACACTCATAACAAAGTGTAAAGATGTGGTACAATCTGCAGCAGGACGTAAACCTCTACCATTTGCTGATAAATCAGATCGATCAAAGAGAAAATCTGCTGCAGAGTTATGTAAAGTTTACAATAACGAAACTGATTTGATGGTGATAGCAGCAAGTCAGTCAGCAAGAAAGAAAGGATGTAATGATTTGGCGGCATTTCTAACAAAAAGTATCAGCAGCCCAGGTAGAGCTTCGAAAATTTGAAAAGTATTGGAAGTTGATGAAAAGGAACCTATACCATGTTCCCCTTCTGAGGCATTGGCATTTATTCTGGACAACAATTTTACCAAAGAACAGTATTTGAATATACGAAGTGAGTGCAAGAAAAGAAATTGCAATATTTTTCCTCATTATAATAATGTTGTACAAATTAAAAAAACATGTCGACCCGAAGGCATAACTGTGACAGATAAAATCGCAAAAGTATCTTTGGAATCGCTACTGAATCATACAGCCGCAAGAATTGTAGAACTACAATACGACGTTCTATCTTCTCTGGATAAGGAAAATATAATGGCAACATTTATATTGAGTTATGGGTTCGACAGTTGTACTGGTCAAGCTAACTTCAAGCAACATTTTTCAGAACCGTGCTGCTCATATATATATCTTTATTATGTTGTGAGTTTGCCACTAAGAAAGCTGCAACAACATCTGATGAGGCTTTTCTTATGAGTCAAGAAATTGATACAGATGGATCACCTTTTGAAGAGGATGCATTTTATAAAATAGAAGCCGATTTTCGAAATGTTCTGGATGGAATAGAATTAGATGCAATAGAAGAAACATAAAGAATATTGTTATAAAATTGTTATTTCTTTCTGCAATAAGTTATTTTCAACATCTCATAACGAGTTTTATTTAAAAAACCAATATAAAATTGTGTCCACATTTTTAAAATAAAATTTTTTACTTTAGAATAATGACTGCCGACATCACAAATCCGTAAGTACCAACGCTTAATTGGAGTGATACTTAAGAATTTTGCGCTTTAATACCATATTGTATCCGCCATTTTGAATCTTAAAATTTTACCTGCAGATTCATGATTAGCTACCCCATAAACCCTAAGAACCAAATCTATGCTAAATTGGAGGTATATTGGTGAATTTTACACCTACATGGACGCCATATTGGATCCGCCATTATTAATTTTTAAATTTAAACTCCAGATTCGTGATTAGTGACCCTAAAAACGTTTAGGTACCAAATTTCATGTAGATACGAAGTCGTCTTCTAATTTCGGCCACTTTTTCCTGCCATTTGTACCAATGTGCATTGGTGCTCTGCTCCACGTTAAGAGGGTGTTCTAAGTTAAGAGGGTGTTCCGATTAGATTTAACACTTATGAAAAAAACTATTGGCATTATTTTTCGTTGTATGCTATTACCCAATAGATGTCGTTTTGTATTCACTTATTATGATCTTTGAATATAAAACAGTGGATCAGTCGGATAAGCTGTTGTCGTGAAGACGTTAAACATCAAAGAAGCCTGGTTCGATCCTCAGCCTGGATGATAAGTATATTTTTTTTTTAATTTTTTGAAGTGAAACTTCTTTGGCGGCGAGTGAAATTTCAAGGTTTCTTATTCGTGACGCTAGGCTAACGTTTTGAATTCATATGAAAATTTTAAAAAAATTATCATCGCCATCGGGAATAGAACCCATTCTCGACATTAGGCATCTCATAAGGGTCAATAGCTCTGACACTACGCCACTTAGGCATATGACAAATTAGCAAACAAATTGCAATTAATATTCAACGAGTTTTAGTCCGTGTATTACATTCCACAGACACACACCATGTCTAAAGAACGTACTGTACATTTGATCCGTACTGTACCATTTGATTTTCATCCTACAAGTATGCACGGAAATTTTATTTCTTTATGCTTGGAATTCTGTATATAACGTAACAAAATATAACAATTGTGCGTTTTTTTTTTGTTGAATATCGAATCCTAGCTAAAAGCTTAATTTGAAAGAGCATATCATAACGTTAATTGTTATCAGAAACTTGAAAGGTGATTGACAACATGCAAAACAGTTAATACGATATAAAATTAAAAGCAAGAAGTGTAGAAAGTGAAATATTTAAGACTGCAGAATCGTATTTGTCATGCCAAAAAATGTCCCGAAGCTAAGAAAAGTACCTTAAGAATGCAACTGCAGCTAGTCCACAACTCAGCTCACGAAAGTGCTTTTACATTTTCTACTGATTCTTTAGAAATTAAAAGCTAACTGTTATTTTTTGCCTTGTTTTTTTATCGGGGAAAAATAAAGGTTACTTTCTACTTTTATTTTATCGGTCAGAAGTAACAATTATTTTGTGACTTTTCGTTTTTCGGTCAAACAAATTATGCAATTTGTGTTTTTTAAAAGGCCGCTTGACAGATGTTGACACCATCAGTAAAATGTCTCACCGATAAGATGAAAATAATATATTAATAGTTCTTAGTCGGTAAAATGACCTTTGAAAAAATACAAATTGCCTGATATTTTTGACCGAAAAAATAAACGGCAGAAAAAACTGTTATTTTTGACCGATAAAATAAAATTCAAAAGTAACTGTTCTTTTTGCCCAAAAAAATATAGCGACTTATGTGACTTTTTCGATAAAAACCATAAACGGTACGGTCCCTGGAAATAAATATTGAATAAACAGAATATTATTCCATTTTGTGTTGATTGATTTCCTTTTTAGATACTTTCTCTATATTTCACACTAAAATCTCTCATATATTTTACTGTTTAAGAAGTTTCACTTCTGCCACATGTACGTTGCTACACGCGAGTTTTTTTTTTTTGTTATTATAATCTTATTTTATTAATTATTTAATGTAACAATTGCATAGTGCAATATTTTTATTTTTTGTCACATCCTGTTGCTTGCGATAGCATGAACAAAATGTAAGCAAAATACAGCTTTTATTGGTCTTAGTTATTTTGTATTCAATTTTTAACCCAAGTAACCATAATTCAAATTGTATTCCCAATTAATTAAATTTACGTACAGCTTTGACTAAAAATATGTCTAGTATTTTTAATCGTATCAATTCTAAAAAAAAGGATTAACATATGTATTAGTTCAATGTATTGTTTAAAAATTACTCTTAGATTTTTAACCGTAAAGTTGTTGTACTATGTGGTCTGTTCACACCTTAAGATATTTACAAAATGTGAATTTGTCACTTCATCCTCCCCAGACGGCCGATTGAAAAATGTTAAAACTGTTTTAAGACCGATTAAAAAATTCTTAGAGTAAGTTTGATCTTAATTTATTTCGAATTTTTATAAGGCATTTAAAATTTTGTAAACTTACTGCAAATAAAAAAGAAGGAAATAAAAATTTTGTTCAAGCTTTTTACAGTTTTATGGTCCAAGATTCCTTTATTATATACAAAATAATTATTTGACCTAATAAGAAAAACATTTTTGCTCCAGATTTTATAACAATATCTCAAACGGTATAGAAGTTATGAACGATTAAGTGAAATGTATATTAGAAAAAATTGAAATTACGAAAAGCATAACATTTGGCCATTATATTTTATTTTGGTGGAAACTTAATTTGTTTCTTAAAATTACAAAAAAAAAGTGCACTTTTTGAGATGTGAGCAAATTAGATTTTTTTTTCAAAACGTAGGAAACTCTAGCATAGGAAACTCTTACAAAAATATTTTCCTTTTTAAAATTTGTTTAAGATTTAGTGTAAATTACTCTATTTGTAAGATTTCTTTTTATATCAAAAATTGGTACATCAAAACTGTACTAAAAACGTTTCTATAAAAAAAATAAATGAAAAATATAACAAATTCACCAAATCACTGTTTGGTGAAGCTTAAAAAATAAAAACAAAAAACTTATTGAGCACGGTGGGATTCGAACTCACTACATTCGCATTATTGGACAGAAGCTCTACTCTCTGATCTATCACCGACATAAGAACTTAAGCAAACTTAACATAACATATTCGGCAGAAAAATTAACTTATTTATTAAATGCGTGAAAACTCGGAAAAACAGCTTTTCCCAGAGATGACACCTAGCTGGATCGATTTTTCAGCCCCCTCTTCATCTATATTGTAAATTTCATCGAAATCGTTAGTGCCGTTTTCGAGAACGCAATTGCAAATATATATACAAATATTGCTCGTTTAATAGAATAAGATATTCGTTAAAAAATTATAAAAAATCACAGATTTTTATAAGCTTTTTTTGAACTTTGATGACATTTATCTCCTTAACCAAAAAAAACGTCTTTTTATTTCACCACCATTGGGCTAAGCAAGCTCAAATACATATAATCTTACTAATCCAACTGGAAAAAAATAAAAGTGCATGGGCCCTAAAGTGGAATTATGACAAAATTTTTTTTTTTTGTTTTTTTATCAACTAAGAACAGACCAAAGTTTTTGGGTTAAATAAAAAATGTAATATATTCTGCACACTGTGCATAGAGGGTGCAGAAAAATTGAATATATTCTTGATTTCTTTTATCGGGAAAAGAAAATACCATTAGTTTACTGTGGACAGCATTTAATTCAAAGCAACTTTGATTTTATAGTACATTTTTGTTTTTTTTTGCAATGCAACCCTACTAATGGAATTTGACAATAAAACTTGACAACTATGAGGTGAATCATGTACACAATATGTGAGTCTCACAAAAGTACCCAAAAAATTAAAGAAGAAGCATGAATATGGAGGGAAACATGAGAAAAAAAACATAATTAAAAATAAGTTACCCATCTCTTTATCTCTGGTCTGCAGAGAGGTGGTTACCGATCAGAAAAAATTTTTTTATTGAAAAACTTTTCGCCGCGATCGGGGATCGAACTCGGGCTCCGAGCATGCTAAGCCACACACTTAACCTGCATGCCACGGTCACCAAAAATAATCTGCACAGATTTCAATAAGCAGTTTTGTCGTTAAATACGCATTGCTATTATTTTAGAAAATTCGAAGAAAAGTTATAACGATGCTTAAGCCTAAGCCTAATGGGTTGAAAAATACCCAATGAATATCTCAGCAACGCATTGAGGTATGGAGCTGAATGTTTGTTTTTGATCCTTTTGAATCACTTGATCATACAATCGTATATGAAATTTTATCAAAATCGTGTGAAAAGATCTGGTTCCAGGCAGAAATGGGTTAATTTGATGGTTCATAGCTAAGTTAAAATTATGTATCAAATACAAAAACCTAAGTGTTTTTGTTCGAATTTTCTGACAGTTTTTGAGATGAGCAGTTCTAAAATATGTTTTGCTACAATGAATTTATCGTTACAAACATCTCAGTGGAAGTGTGATGGGCTGGCATTCGGAGGACGTAGGTTCGAACTCCGACTGTGTAAGTATCAAAATTTAAATTAAATTATTGGAATTCCAATTCTATGTCACAATAGTTGCTTAGTCAGAAATAACCTCCGAAATAAGATTGCACTTGCATCCAAAAAATATGTTGTCTTACATGTAATATTCTATTTTATTTAAAAACAATGTTGCTGCCCTCATCCGGGTTTGAACCCAGGCATGTAAAGCAAACGCAAATTTAAAGTTTGCGTTTAAAGCAGGGGTGCGCAAACTAATACATACAAAGTTTTGTGTTTGTATTGCAAAGCTTTTGTTTTTCAAGTTAACACTGAACAAAAAGCTCGATTTTGTTCATTGTAACAATCCCAACATACGTACAGTCGCTGTGCGAACTTCATGCTGAAGGGTTGACATATTCAATACTACAAGCTTCGTTTGAAAATTAAGTAAAATTCTACGAATTAATTAAATCCCTATTATATAAAAACAAAAAATTATTACAGACAAACAAATACAATAAACAAACGCATATTCATGCACATGAATGGTAGCTTGTCGTTTTTAATAAGGCAACGCAGGAGCAAGCGACCTCAACCTTACAGCATGAAGTTCGCACAGCGACTGATCGTGTGCTGTGATAGCACGAATGCGAATAAATATTCAGTGTAAGAGCCTGAACAGAATCAAAAGTCGTTGCGACCAACGATCCTCTCTGGTCGTCGAAGGCAGCGAATGCGTCCAGAATGAAGCGATTGCGATTTTTTGATTTTCGTTAGCAATTAGTTGTGGTTTTCACTTTGTAAATACAACAAAAGCAAAAAAGTGTTAGTGTAAATACAACACAAGCAAACAACAAACGTCAGTTCATAATAACAACTAAGAATATGGCTTTGAACGTACCCTATTATAAGCAAAAATATGGCAGCACTAATAGCTCTCAGAGAGCAAATCGTCGGTCGCAAAAGCAAAAATAGAATAGATTCTAAGTCAGCGATTTATCGTTGCGACCAACGACCTGCGATTTGATTTTGGACGTGTTCATATATTTTCATGTATTGTTGCGCTTTGCGATATCGTCGGTCGCAACGACTTTTGATTCTGTTCAGGCTCTAACAGTGCGAGTCTCGACTGCAAAGCTTTTTTGACAAAAAGCTGTCGTATGCGTGTGAAAGCTATCCGCCCATGGGCGGCCTTATGCGCATACCTGGTTTAAAGCAAACACCAGCAAGCCTGGCTAAACTCGAACTTTGGAAATTGTGATTCAATATCAATAAGAAGGTGCCCGTTCGTAGCAAAGTTATATAATTTTAGAACTTAAGTGCAAGTAACCACGAATCATGCAATCATAAGTCATATACCATGAATTCTGTTTTAAAGCATAGAATCATGGCTAATTTTCGCATGAATTGTGTGCTAAATGCTTTATTCTTGCGCTCAATTCTCTCCGTGTAGCAACCTGTTACTACATGAATTTTTTGGCATTAAGCTCAAAATATAATTCTTAAAGAAGATGTTCTTTAAGAATTATAAAATAAATTTGAATAATGCACATTTTAATTGTTTCCAAAGCCTTGCAAGTAAATAGATATAACAAATGTATATACAAATCGAGTTTGTTTCTCAAAATATGATCTCTCCCAGAGTAAAAATTAAAATTTTTTAGTTCAAACTGTACACTATTCCTACAACGGCCGAACAACGAAAAAGTTTAAGAACAAGTTGTAAAATGGATGTACAACGGGCTCTGTCAGGACATTTTGGCCGTACAGAAGCTGTACAGCAGTAGTAGCGGTCCTTGAGCTTGCTTCAGCGTTCTTTAGGATCTTTAGAATCGGCCAAAATGTTTTGAAATCGCCAGTTGTACAGGCGTTCACGGATTTCTTTTTCTGAGAAGGATATACGAAGGGTTTAAGGCTTGAGCTATAATATCCCAATAGGGGCAGCAATTTTTCTTCCCACAATGAAAATTTTTCCCCAAAACTTCACTTCGATGTAAAAATAACCATTTGCCGCAAGCCTTAAAATTCGCCCTTCGGTCAGTACTAATGGAGCTCTTTTCAGAAAGTATAAAACGCAAAATTTCTGGCACCTTAGGATGAAAAACTAAGCGCCTAAATATGAAAAAATCGTTAGAGTCTCTCGCCACCAAAATAAGCGATGAAATTTCCTCTAAAATCAACTTTTTATATCGTCATATTTAACACTAACATACTAACAAAATTTTTTTGGGGGAATCAAGTACCGAGTGAAGCCACGTGATTCAGTAAAAAAAAATCTGATTGGCTTCCGAAACTAGTGAAAAATATTTTATTATTCATAATCTTCCATTGGAAATCGGTTTCAAACCAACATTTTTTTTTTTCTAATAAGCCCTTATTTCTTAAAATCGGATAATATTTGACAATTTAGCCAAATTTTTATAAAACAGATTCGAGAAATACGTTGGAAAATTATGAATTGTAAGTTTTTGCTCCAGTTTCGGAAGTCAATTGGAATTATTTTTTACTGAATCACAAGACTTCACTATTAACTTAATTCCTGCAGAGTTTGGGTTAGTTTGTGTTTAAAAAAATAATTATAAAAAAAGCAAGTAAAATAACAATTTTAGAGGAAATTCCCACTTTGATTTAATTCTATTTTGCTTGGTACAACAATAATTTTTGGGGTGATTTAAACCCCAAAACCCCCCTTTGGTTGCGCTAGTGCTCATAAGAAATATTTAGTTTTTTGAAAAAAAGGAGAGTATTCTGTGTAAGGAATTTCTCTAAATTGACACTCGAATAATTACACTGTACAACAAAACTGAAGTTTTTAAAAATCCCAAGAGGTTTCACAACGGTTTCCTAAGGTTTTGGGTTCGCAGAATCCGAATCTGAGGTCCGTTTTTTCGGGTCAACCTAGGTTTTCGAGATACAGGCGAGGCTGAACTCTAACCCCCTACTGTTAATGAAATCAGTATGACTGACCCCGTTCCTTTTTCAAGAGGAACATTTCTTGCCTTGAAACCCATTTCCTCCGACCCCTCCATATGGGGGCTCCCACACAAATTTTATGATTTTCATGTTTTTTTTATATGAACCTTTTTATTTAAAAAAAAAACTCGACAAATTTTTTGTTTGCCTTTTTATAATTATTTAGAATTCTAAACATTAAATTAAAGAAATACCAAAAATAAATAGGAATAATAAAATATATTAAAAATAAGAAGAAAATTAATTTCAAGCAAATTTTTTGTATTGCAATAAATTAATATTAATTAAATTTGTTTTTTTTTTTTTTTAAATTTGTATGGAAGCCCCAATACGGAGGGGTCGGAGGGGATGGGTTCCAAGGCAAAAAACTGTCCCTCTTGAAAAAGTAATGGAGGTCGGACATATTGTTTCATTAACAGTAGGGGGTAGGGATTCTGCCTCCCCTGTAGCTCGAAAACCTAGGGTATCCCGAAAATTCTGACTTCAGATTCAGCGAACCCAAAACCTTAAGAAACCGTTGAGAAACCCTTTTGGGATTCCTTGAGTGTTGTACCGTGTTATTTATGGGTAAAGCTTTCCTCAAATGAGTATTGGTTCCTGGTCTGGTTATTGCCGCTCCCAATTTTTTGTGGATGTTTGTTGTCAAAGTTTGATCAAAGAATCCAAACCAACCAGCTCTTCTCCAAGGTACCTGTTAGGCGACAAACTGACAAACCGAAACAAATCAAAAGCGTTGATGTGTAATTATGTTTGTTTCTTATTAGTTTCTTATTCAATGGTTTAATTATTATAAAATGTTGTGAAATGAATTTTAAATGAAAATGATTTTAGTTTTAAAATGTTAGAATTTATACAATGCAAATGTTAGAGTTACAATGTTACTACATTGTTTTATATGATGCTCTCGCGGCGGCTTACTTTCGGCCACTGTCTTTTATGCTGCAAAATTTGAAAATTTTGCATGTGTGAAAAGGAGACGAAGAAATAAAGCGATGAAGCAAAGTAGAAGTTAGGAAAACAGGGTAGCTCAACACTCCACCCTCCGTGAATCTCTCTGGGATTCACCATCAACAGTTAAAATAGCTAGTCTTGAAGCTGGACGACGTATAATTCCATGACATGTTTGAACTTCAGCAAACCGAACTTGATTATCTTTGGCCTTAAAAACTTTTGTAATACGGCCTTTTTCCCAACGGCTGCGAGACTGACTCGGATTGCATATAATAACGAGATCGTTAACTTGTAAAGGTTGTACTTGGTTATGCCATTTTGTTCTGCAAACAAGTTGTGGCAGGTACTCAATAATCCATCTTTTCCAAAAACGGTCTTTTAAGTTTTGTGCAATTCTCCATTGTTTTCTGAGGCAAATTTTTTCGTCAACTGGATGTGGCGTTTGTGTCGAATTTACGCAGCCTAATAAGAAGTGATTCGGTGTTAAAGGTTCATCGTCTTCAGATGACAATGGAATGTCTGTGAGTGGTCGTGAATTAATAATATTTTCTGCTGCGATTAGCACGCTTTGCAGGGTCTCTATTCTAGGTGCTACTTCTCGAAGAGTTTTATGTAAAACAGCTTTAACAATACGAATCAAACGCTCCCAGCAACCACCAGAACTTGGATTTGCTGGGCAATTAAAAATCCATTCGATGTGTCTACTTGCAGCCTCATCCGTTAAACGATCGATATTTAATAAATGTTCAGCACCTTTCAATTCCTTTTGCGCTCCTATAAAATTAGTGCCATTATCACTACGAAACCGGATAGGTGTACCTCGACGGTTAATAAAATTGCGCAGACATACAATAAAAGCATCAGTTGACAAATTTTCCGCTAATACTAAATGAGCAGCTCTGATAGTCAAGCATGTGAAGATAACAGCCCATCTTTTTTCATGGCGGCGACCAATGGTGACATTAAAGGGTCCGAATAAATCTACCCCAGTATACGTGAAAGGGCAAACAAATGGTGTGACGCGGTCTTCTGGCAGCTGTCCCATCAGCGGTGGATCTGGTGTTGCTTTATCTATTTTACATTCCATGCAGGTGCGCTGAATCTTTTTGAAAACCGATTTAATTTCAGGAACCCAAAATTTTTGACGTATTTCATTTAAAGTAACTGCAATATTTTGATGGTGTTGTTTTTGATGAAAATGGCGAATAATTAGATCTGTAACAGCGTGTTTCTTTGGCATCAATATTGGACGCCTTGCATCCAATGGCAGGCACAATGCTTCGTCGATGCGTCCATATACTCGAAGCAAACCATCTTCATCTAAATACGGTGTAAGTTTATAAAAGTGGCTTTTTTTATGAATTCGCTGTGAGTTTTTTAGAGCATTGATTTCTTCAGCAACATGCTCCAATTGCACCATTTTACAAATATATTTTTCGGCCTTTATTATTTCAGCGGCTGTAAGATTTTGCCCTCAAGCACGTGAAGTCAATTGTTTTTGTAGAATTTTGCTTGCTCGCAAAACCCAAGCCATAGTTCTCTTTAACTTTAAATAAGACGAAAAACGATTAAATTGAATCAGATTTGAACTACTTGCCTGAAACTGTATTAAATGCCAGGATTTGACCTCTTCATCTAAATTATCTGGTGACAAACTGGACGGTACTTCTGGCCATTGTTGCTCATCACACTGCAGGAATTCTGGGCCTCTTATCCACTTGCTGCTTATTTGATATTTGGGCGGAAAGATAGGACGAGTTGCGACGTCTGCTGTATTTTGGTTTGTTGGTACCCAGTACCATTGGGATTGATGAGACGAATTCAATATTTCTGCAATACGGTGTCCAACAAAGGCCTTATATTTTCGTTCCGAAGAATTAATCCAGTACAAAACAGTACGAGAGTCGCTCCAAAAGTAAACATTTGAGAAACTTATTTCGTGGTTGCTTCGAATCATCTTGAACAGATGAATACCAAGAACGGCAGCTTGCAGCTCTAATCTCGGGATCGACATAAGCTTTTTAGGTGCGCTGCGAGATTTCCCTGCAACAAATGCAACGTCGAAACCATGTGCGTGAACAATTCTTAAATACCCAACTGCAGCAAAAGCTATTTGACTGGCATCAACAAAAACATGTAATTCAACTATACTGAATTTATTCAGGTTTTGTGAGTAACATCGATCAATTTAAATTCTCGAACTTGTTGAAATTCTCTCCACCAAGCAAGCCATTTTGCATGTATATCCGCTGGAATACAATCATCCCAATGTAACTTGAATCAGAGGCGTTCCTAGGCTTGGTGTCACCCGGGGCGGATACCCATGGTGTCACCCCTATAAGAAATTTCTAAATGCAATTAGAAACCAATTTGATGAGATTTTGTGTTTTTATTATTTCCTTTATGTTTTCCGAAAAAAACAACAGATAACAAACAATAACAAATTGTTAAAAAAAACAAAAAAAATATATTACATTTTGAAAAATTTTTGTTTTTATTGTAATAAAATGCGATTTTAAAGAATTAAATAACTGTTATTTGAACTTTTTTGGTTGCAAACTATAGTAAGCGCCGCAGGCAAAAATTTTGTATTAAAATCGCGCGATTTTAAATCATTTAATTTATAAAAAATCGCCTGCACCGAAAAATTTTACCACTCAATTTGTAATAAAAATATTTTATTTTTTACAAATTAAATGATTAAAAAGAGGGTTAAAAGTTATTATTGCAGGCGAAACATTTTTATTGAAAATGTCGTGATAGTTAAATTTAACAAAAATTGCAAAAATGGTTGAAATTGGTCAGTTTCTAAGGGTACTTTCATTGGGTACTTTTCTTATATTGGTTTTTTACATTATTTTGTATGGGAGATGCATGCCAAAGTTGGCCGATCTTAATAAAATTTGGTCAGACGGCAATTAGAGAAATTGATGTGCACACAAAATGGTAGAAATTGATAAGACCTTAGGGGTACCTCCCTAGGACGTATATTTAAATTTTACATAATTTTGTACAAAAGTAACCCGATCCTAACGAAACTCAGTGAGAATGCTAGACATATAGATAATAGATGTTTATTGAAAATTACAGAAATTAGTAAGACTTTCTTTTTTATCCTGCATAATTTTCTTGTTTATGAAAAGGTACAGAAATTATTTTGAAAGTCAAAAGTTAATACTTCAAATAAAATTTCAAAAAAGTTGCGCTAAATCCAAGAATCCGTTTTTTTTTTTTTTGTTAAAGATTTTAAAGATATGTTAAAAAAAATCTCTTAAATTTTATATAACTTAATAATTTGGTTCAATATTCTAAAATTAAGAAAAACCAAAAAAAAATTTTGTAACTATTTGCGTGCCATTTCGATGCATTAAAAGTGAGCTGTCCTAAATACTGGCATTTCTTACTTTAAGAGTTGCAATATTTGAAATAACCTCATCGAAATCAGTAATATTGATTTCAAGCTCGTTTGGAATGGATAAAAAAGTAAGATCGGAAACTCTGGCCTGTCCCATGGAATACCTTGGAAGTTCAATGGAAGTCCAAGTAAGTCTGTATTAATTTAAGCTTTGAAAAACTCCTTTCGCATGAAGCTACTGATAAACAAATTGTAGAAAATAATTTCAATGCTAATGAAATATTTGGCGAAATTTCCAAAAAGGACCACTCGACAATGAAAGTGAGCATTTCTAATGCTGTCTAATTGTTGGCGCTTTCGAAATCGATTTGTGCTGCATTTATGTGCCTACGTAGCATCGCAAGCAATTTCAACAATTAACTCCTTTTCTGAAATTTCGTCGTAAGCTGCTACCAAATTTGGAAAACTTAACATGGACTCATTTGCATTGTGATACAAAAAGTTTTCGGATTTTACAGCTCGAAACGTTTTCGCAATGTTTCCTTCTCTTTGCTTAGACTTGCAAGCAGAATTTTATATTTTGAAACAGCAATTACATTTTTTACCGTAAAGTATTTTATCACTTTTTCTGTTTGTGAGAGAAATAAAAAAAATCGAAATGGTGTCACCCCTTAAATGGTGGTACCCGGGGCGGACCGCACACCCCCCGCCCCCCCCCCCCTAGGAACGCCTCTGACTTGAATTTCCATGTTTCTTGAATTAAAACCTTAGAGTACACCAAAAAATCAGCCAGGAGTCCATATGGATCAAAAACTGCCATAACTATTCCTAAGAGCTCTCTTTTTGTTGGCGGGCGCGCTCCTTGCAGAACTTGCTTTGGAATTCGATGAAATGTTGTTTGGAATCTAAAGGTATCGCTGACTGTGTCCCAATACATACCGAGAACTTTTTCTACCGTTGACTGTCGCTCCATATTGACTGATTGAGTACCGAAACCTACAGGTTGTTTGTTCATGACTGCTTGCAAATTTTTGTCGCTAGAAATAAAATTTCTCAATTCAAATCCGGTTTCTGAATTAATATTGACAACTTGTTGACAGATTTGAATTGCTTCTTCTTCGTGGGCAAAACTACAGACAAAATCATCGACGTAATGTTTTCCCACAATAGCAGTGACAGCATCTGGATATTGATTTCTGAAGTCTTCGGCATTACGATTTTTAACAAATTCTGCACAACATGGCGAGCATACGGCACCGAAAATCATTGAAACCATTGCGTAATGTTCAATTTTATCTTTGTCACTCTTTCTCCATAAAAATCGTTGCGCATGCTGATCCTCTGGTCGAATTTTAACTTGCGAAAACATTTCGCGAATATCAGCAGCTACACCAACTTTTCCTTCTCGAAATTTGAACAAAATTCCTATTAATGGTTTTGCTTGCTCAGGTCCTTTTAGAAGAACTGAGTTAAGAGCAGTACCTGCAACAGAAGCAGCGGCATCAAAAACTATTCTCAGCTTTTCTGGCTTATGTGGACTGAAGACGGCAAAATGTGGTAAGTACCAAACGATTTGATCAACGTTGCACAATTCTTGTTCAGAAAGTTTCCTTGCATACCCTTTTTCTAAATATTTATCCATCTCTTTGCGGTATTTTTCAGCAAACTCTGGATTATTACTCATTTTCTTCTCGATTGAGCAAAAACGCTTTGTTGCCATCTCCAGACTACTGGGCAGTGTTGGCGGGTAGTTTTTCCAAAGCAAACCAATTTCAAAATGTTGACCTTTACGTTGAACTGTTTCGTTCATTATACGTGCAGCTTTTTTATTGTCCTCTGATTCTGGCAACGTTTGCATGTTATTTATTCCAAAATTTTCTGTAGAAAAATACTCATCAACCAGCTGATGTAATTCATCTAAAGGCTTCTGGCTGACATGAAATACCATCGGGTGTGACTGGGCAATAATGTTCGTTGGGCCATATGCAACCCAACCTAGTTTGGTCTTGGCGGCAATTGGACTGGCTATACCAGCTTGGACTATTGTTGAAGTGGCGGCTAAATAGGCATGATCTAAACCTAACAGTAGGGCAGGCTTGACATTTACATAGTCATTTATTGGCACAAATTCAAGATGTTTAAAATTATTCTTAGCAAATGATTGGCATGGCAGATTTAAATTGCTAATTGTATGGATATTCTTGATCATAAATTTACTTTGCTCACCTACTCCTTCTTTTTCGAGATTCACTCGTGTAGAGTTCTCTGTTGTTGTTTTTTCCCCGTACCACTGAAGAACTTATGGCTGTTGCTGGCCTTTGACACCTAACTGAATTGACACGTCTTTCTCTAATATAGTGAAAGCTGAACCTTCATCAAACATTGCAAATATGTTCACTTTTCCATTTGGCCCATATAAAGTTACTGGCAATACCTTAAACAATTGACTGCTGGTGCCAGGTGACTTGCGACAATTCAACACTGGATGCACTGTGCTGCCTCCTGCTTCTGAATTTTCAAAACTGCTTCTAGCTTCTAGTTGCAACGATTGGCTGCTATTAGTTTCGTGAAGGCTCTTGTGATGATATCGACGACAACCATCAATTCCACAGAATTTTTTAGTTCGGCAAGTTCCAGTGTTATGTCCTTTACGCAAGCAAGAAAAACAAAGTTGCAAGCTTTTGGCTCTTTCCCACCGCGCAGGAACAGCTAACGATGAATTAAAAATTTTGCAATTTGAAATCGAGTGCCCTTCTCCACACTGAAAACATTTAAAGTTGTTTTTCTGCTCAATATCAGTCAGATGCATAATATGTCTCGGCTGTTGCGGCTGTGCAGTACTTTTTGAGTTAACATTTGAACTCGAAGTTGGCGCATAGCTTTTCGAAATGGCTGGAACTGAAGGCGGCATTAAACTTATGATTTTGCCAGGTCACTAAGCCATGATGAAAAATCAGCGACTGTAGGAAAAGGCCTGATCGAAACCGAGTGCTTTGCCCAATCAAATTGCTTACTAGCTGGCAGCTTGGATACCAATTGCTCCATTAAGTTTGTATTGCATAAATGTTGCTTGCAATTTGCTGATGTAATGAATGCGATAATGTTCCTAACTCTTGTAGAAAACGCCACAATTTGCAATAAATTTTTCTCGCTTATGTCCGGGAACTGCTGAATTTTAGTAAGCTGAGATCGTATTATTAAGTCGGGGCGTCCGAAACGAAATTCTAATTCTTCGATCACTTTTGGCACGTCTTGTGGAAAAATTAGCATCGAGGTAACTGCCTCCCTAGCTGAGCCAACTAAACATTTATGCAATCGCATGAGGTTTTGTCGGTGGCTGTACCGGAACGTTTCTGTTGTGTCCTTGAAATTCGCCAAAAATAAAGGCCAGTCCTCTGCATTTCCTGAAAATGTCGGGAGATCATATAACTTGCTCATGGAATCACTCACCACCGGTAACATTGTCCGAACAGTTTCTTCTAATGGCGTTGATGTGCTTTGATGATCCACATCCAAAGCACCTAATGGGCTTGGCAAGGATTCCATCTGATTGCGTAGTCTCTCAATATCGCGCTGGCTTTCTGTGGTGCTATTCTGCAGCAAAGCAACAGATGTTTTTAAGGCATTTAAGCCAGCAAGAATTGCAGCAAAACTTTCAGCGTTAGCTTCTGCCATATTTATAAATTTATGTTGCAATAATGTCCAAAATGTTCTAGAACTTTTCTTATAATTTATTTCGTCACTACCGACGCGGCTGTACTTTTTTCCCTTTTCCAAAAAATTTCAGCACACCAAGCCAAATGTCTTCGTTCGATATAACGTTTTTAAGACAAACTTCCGTTATTTCACAACAACCATCACGAGCATCAAAATGTAGTAAACGAATGTTAGGCGACAAACTGACAAAAGCGTTGATGTGTAATTATGTTTGTTTTTTATAAGTATGCAATTCAATGGTTTAATTAATGTTATAAAATATTGTGAAATGAATTTTAAATGAAAATGATTTTAGTTTTAAAATGTTAGAAGTTATACAATGCAAATGTTAGAGTTACAATGTTACTACATTGATTTATATGATGCTCTCGCGGCGGCTTACTTTCGGCCACTGTCTTTTATGCTGCAAAATTTGAAAATTTTGCATGTGTGAAAAGGAGACGAAGAAATAAAGCGATGAAGCAAAGTAGAAGTTAGGAATACAGGGTAGCTCAACAGTACCACTAATGTTGCTCAAACTTTTTGAGCGCAACTTCTGCTGTATGGGGACTTACACGTTTGTAGCTTTATAAGAAAAAAAGTTTAACCAAAAGGAAGTAAATTTGATTACCTTTCTAAGCACCGAAGAAACTCCAAGTCGTTTTTAGGCCGCCTTTACGTTTTTTTTACGAGACGAACACAACTCTTTTTACATATACATGAAGGGTTTTTTTTTCCAACCAATTCGAACTATAATAATATATAAACATATCGTTTTTTAATAATAACACAGGGGAACAAAACAGAAATTTTTTTCTGCGGCGTAAGTTTTTGAGTCAATTAAGATACATGGGTTAATGAAGTTTTAATCCTACAAATTCACATTGTTTGAATTCACTCTGCTTCTCGCGATAAGCCGCTATTTTAAAAATAAAGGAGGTTTCATCACAGATTTTAACAAAACTTCAGAACAGGTAGTCTGATTTGGTAAGTGAATTTGAATTTTATGCAAAAATATATCCCGCAGAAAAAAAATTGTTGTTTCCCTGTGTATTTATTTAAAAAATTTTTGTTTTTAATTTTTTTATCAAAATGAGATAACATCATTGAACGTGAATTAAACCAAAACATGCCAATGGATTTAAATGAAATATGGCTTATTTTCTTTGTAACATATGTGTTTTTATAACTTTATGTTAAAACAGAACTATTTTAACGCCTTCGATTTTTTATGAATTATAAAATAACTAGAAAGTTTAAGTTTTGCATAAAAAAAATGTTTTTTTCGGAAGAACTTTATGAATATTTCCGAAACTATTCAGCTAATTAAAAAACAGTGTACATGTGACCTAAAGGCAATTTAGCTGCAGACTTTTGAATTTTTTTTTTACCATCAGACTAACTGTTCTGGAGTTATGTTAAAATCTCTGATGAAATCTCCTTAATTTTAAAAATAGCGGTTTATCGCGAGAACCAGAGTCAATTCAAATAATCTAAATAATAGGCTAAGATCTTCATCAATGTATATACTAAAATTGACTACCAAACCCCATGACGCAGAATCAGTGTTGCCCTGTGTAATTGATTGAAAAACAACGATGGAAGAATAAAACAAATTAAAAATTACAAACGAATGTTATTGAAGTAAAAAAAAAATTCAAACAAAAAAAACGTAAAGCAGAAAATTTCAAACCAGACAAATTTTAGCTGAATACTAAGGCAATAAAATCACCGCTCCTGAGTTTTTAGATTTTGAAGTTTCGTATCGGGTACATTCGTTTACATATTTTCTCGCTCATAATACACTATATCTGCACTCTTATGTTGGCGAATGTACCTTGAATGTACTGCCCATATAGAAGTATTACAAATATGCCATGATATAAAAACCAGGTATTATAAAAAGCGACTTCGCTGCCAAGACGGAGGCATGATGTGTCAGATACAAGTAGTGTAATCATAAGAAGAAGTAAACAGGGATTTTTTGTTTTTGGTCTTGCACTTTCTGGTTACTTTTGCACTTAAAGAAAAGGATTTTTCTGTTGTTTCACTTGCAAATTTTTATCATTTTATAATAGGTAAACACTAATATTTAGGTAAACAGCAATATTTTCCAACTAGATTAAACAAGTAAAATTTGTTTGTCGTTATTTTAAAACAATTCCGCTTTTATTTTAGAATAGTTAGGAGTATTAGGTTAAAATATTTCACAATAGTTAATAATAATAAAATAAAATAAAACAATTTACGCAAAAATATAAAATATATTGCAAAATATTTCCAACTTCAAGGAAAACACATAAATAAATATATCCCTGTTTTCATTTATTATTGTACAAGAACCATCAGTGTTTTGGCGTCAAATCGTCATTTTGACATTCTATGCCTCCAATGACAGTTGAGCCCTCGCGATTTATACTACCTGGTTATTATATCATGATATATGCAAATAATTGTATTTTGCCATTTTGCGAGTTTTTTTTTTTTTGTTAGGGCGATTTGTCGTGTTTTTAAAGTTCATTCGTGTTATTCATCCATCAACTAAAACGCCCACCTCCCATACAACCCCAAAATTGAAAACTCTATAAAGGGGTTTCTGTCGAAGCTACATTAATAAAATAACTCTTTTACTCTTTATTTTTCCTGTCAATTTGTTTTTGAAAATATATAAAAACAAATATAACATGAAATCTATCAATTGAAATCTAGATTTATTCCTGGTTTATGAATTTCAATGAAACACATATTAAATGTATGTTTACATGTGCGCCAAGTCTTTTTTATACAATATTGCTGTAAAAAGTAACAAAATGTGGCTTTAAATATTTTGTACGTTTGCTTATAAAAATGTATACCAACCTGGTATAAATACATTTCAAACACTTTTCGGATAAAATCTATTCAAACTTTGTATAAATTTGGTTTATAAGATTTTAGAGTATACATTTTAACATTCTAGCGGATGTTACCCGGTGTTACTCGGGGTTGTGCCTCAAGCACAGAAAAAGGATGATTTTTAAAACTTCTCTCGTTTAAACATTTTTCAAATTATCAATTAAATTTATAAATTATCGTTTTTTGGGGTTTTGCCGTACCTACCGGACATGATTACAAAAGAAAAATACATCTTCTACGTCTGACGTCTGGTTTCTGAGGACAATGGTCACACAGCTTCAAAAAGTCATTTCGAGAAAACTGTGAGACTGTTAAAGTTTTTCTAAGCATGCGTTTTATATGCATTTTTATCTAAAAAAAAACGAATTTTAAAAAATCCTTTTGGAACATTGTTTCTGTTCAACATCGGTTTTGGTCAATACAGTCTGGTTGATTTTTGTTCATATATATATAGTTTCTGTTCGTATTCGTTAAACTTATTTTTTTTTTGTTAGTCTTTGGTTCTTGACTTTGTTTGTCTTTGGTTTATTCCTTGATTTTTGTCGAAAGAACTTTTATAAGCATAGGATCTATATCCGCAACAGATACGAATGCTTACCAAGTTTCATCAAAATTGGTTCATTCGTTTTGACGTGAATGAGCCAAACATAGTTGATTGAATAAAGCGCCCTCTTACGTTAGTTTTCTGAAATTTAAATAACCTCAATTCTGTTGCAGGGTCAGCTTATTTCACGTATAAAATTTAAGTAAAATCGGTCAAGTCATTTGAGAGTTATTGAGTCTTAAAAATGCACTACTTAAAGCGCCCTCTTGTGGAAGTCTTTGGAATTTTTTATATTTTATGTTTTATCTTGGGTGGAGTTTAACGTTCATACCAAATTACATTAAAATCGGTACAGGTGTTTAGGAGTTATTACGTCTTTAAAACGCACTACTTAAAGCGCCCTAATATGGAGTGCCACGCCCACAGACTTGCGCCCACTTGTTTACACCCCCTATGTGCATTCTCTTTATCAAACGTGCTCGGTGTTCAAATTTCAGCTCAATCGGATAAACGGTGCGCGAGCCTATACAGAACAGACAGACCGACAGACAGAGGGACAAACATTTGATTTTATATTTTAGACTAGCGGATATAACCCGGTCTTACTCGGGGTTGTGCTTCGAGCACAGAAAACGGACGATTTTAAAAACTGCTCTCATTTTAACATTTTTTAAATTATCAATTAAATTTTAAAATTTTTAAATTATCTTTTTTTGGGATTTTGCCAGAGATAATTTTCAGAGTGTTTTGCCTTCCAGAGAACGTCTCGATCTGACGTCTGGTTTCTGATGAAAATGGCCAACCACTTTCAGAAAAAAACACATATCTTTCTCCAGTGAAAAATTTCTCTATTTTCGATAATAGCAATTTTCACTTTTTCAATTAAAATTTTCTTTAATTAGAATAAATTTTCACGTTTTCGAAGAAATATTTCTTCACTTCTAGGAAATGGAAATATTTCAATGTCTTAAAAATATTTATTATTATAAGAAAAATTTATTGAAAATTAAAAATTGTTCCTATATTTTCATAAAAAATTCACTATTAGAAGTAGTTTCTTCAATAAAAACAAATGTTTTCTCAAAAATAAAAAGTCTTTTTCTCTAAAAACGATATATTTTTATATATTTCTCTCTTTCATAGAAGGTTTTTATCATTTTTAGAGAATTTTAGGATCGCATTTAGAGAAAGGCATTCCCTGAAGCAAAGTCTATAGACTTTTAGACTATAGACCATTTTTCTCTAAATATTATGCCTTTTGATCACATTCCGAGAAACTTTTTTCTGAGTGCAGTTTGAAAAGTCATTTCGAGAAAAATGCGTTTAAAGTTTTTCTAAGCATGCATTTAATATGCGATTCTATCTCAAAAAAATTCCAATTTTAAAAAATCCAATAAGCATCGATTCGATTTTTGGATTGTCTTCGTTCAACTTCGGTTTTGGTCGATACTAATCGGTTAATTTTTTTTTATCTTTATATAACATCTGCTCATATTCTTAAAACTTTTTTTTTTTCGTTCGCCTTTGGTTCTTGACTTCGTTTGCTTTCGGCTCATTCCTTGATTTTTGTTGAAAGAACTTTTAAAAGCATAGGATCTATTTCAGTAACAGATACACATGCCTACCAAGTTTCATCAAAACGGTTCATCCGTTTTGACGTGAATGAGCCAAACATAGTTGATTGAATGAAGCGCCCTCTCACGGAAATTTTCTGAAATTTAAATAGCCTCAATTCTGTTGCAGGGTCAAGTTATTTCACGTACCAAATTTTAGTAAAATCGGTCAAGTCATTTAGGAGTTATTGAGTCTTAACAATGCACTACTTAAAACACCCTCTTGTAGAAGTCTTTGCAATTTTTAATATTTTGTATTTTATCTTGGGTGCAGTTGAACGTTCATACCAAATTTCATTGAAATTGGTTCAGGCGTCGAGGAGTTATTGAGTTTTTAAAACGCACTATTTAAAGCGCCCTCTTACGGAAGGCTTTGGTATTTTTTATGGCCTATTTTATCTTGGGCGCAGTCGAACCTTCATGCCAAATTTCATTGAAATCAATTCAGGCCGAGGAGTTATTGAGTCTTAAAAACGCACTACTTAAAGCGCCCTCTTGCGGAAGTCTTTGGAATTTTTTTATAGCCTATGTTTTATTTTGGGAGCAGTTGAACCTTCATACCAAATTTCACGAAAATCGGTTTAGGCGTTTAGAAGTTATAATAGAGTGCCACGCACACATACTTCCGCCCACTTTTTTATATCCCTTATGTTCTTTCTCTCTATCAAACGTACTCGGTGTCTAAATTTCAGCTCAATCGGATATACGGTGCGCGAGCCTATAGGGAACAGACAGACAGACAGACAGAGGGACAAACATTTGATTGTATATATATGGTTTGGTATTGATTTATAGTATAAAATTTATCCTCACATATTTTTCGATGTGGTGTAGAGCAGTGATGCCCAGAAAAATTATTTGAAGAGAGGTACAACAATTACAAACAAAATCCAACATCAACAACAAATCTTTAGGTTCGCGGCACAATAATTAATTTCCAACAACAAAACCAACAACGCGCACACAACCAACATCCGCTCCAGCGCAAAGTTCATTTATTTGAATACACATAACAACACCACGAATCTTTCAAAACTTAATTCGCCGAATTAAAACAATCATTGCAATATTGAAGTTGTTGAAAAGAGTGGGAAGAATGGAACATGTTAAAAACAACAACACGAATGCTGGCAGCGCCCAAGCAAAACAACAAAAGCACATACAAACAACAACAACACGTATGCTGGCGACGCCCAAGAACACAAGTTAAATTATTGAACGCACAAAAACAACAACATTCAAATGCAAGATAGCAGCATCTGCTGGCGCTTAAAAAAACAACAAAGCAATAAGAAGCAATGCTTTTGCTTCAAACTGAATTCGTCGAATTACAACAACCATGAAAACATTGAAGTTGTTGTAAAGAGTGGGAAAGAGTTAGGCGCTGGGCATCCCTGGTGTAGAGAACCCTTTAACACCTGCACTATCACACTAATTGTATGCACATCATAAACTCTTATTTATACTTAAAGCAGTATAACACTTTTGCTTATATGAAAATTAACAACTGCTTCTATTTAAGTTATTTTAAGTTATATATTAAGTTATTAAATTTTTAACTCAAAAAGACTAATGCTAAGATCCTGTTACTTTAGTTCTTAAAGAAGTGCAATTTACAAAATAAATCAATCAGCAAATAGAGCCAGTTGCGTTATTAAACGCCGGCAACTAATTAGGCAGGGTATTTTTAAATAAAATAATATACCGCGTTTAAGCCCGCTTAATTAAAAGTAAATAAGTGACACAATTTTCGCGCAACAAAAATAAGCGACACAATTTTCGCGCAACTCCTCCAAATTCTCCTACCCGATTCGGACAAAAGTTATTCAGGAAAAGAGAAGAACGTGCCACCAGGCGGCGACGCGCACGCTCCAGTACACATAGCCAGCAGAGGGCCATGCAAGCTAACACTAGCAGAATACCGGTAGCGTCAGGCCAAGGTGAAGGACGCAGAATCAAATACCACCGACAGAAAAGCCGAAAAACAGACGAGAAGGAAAAGTTGTCAAGCTGCGAAAGAAAATTGCAGCACTGAAAAGGATCGTTTATGCTGAGCATCCGACAGATTTTCAGACAGCGTCAAAAATCTGGTTAGAAATTGACAAGCTGGTGGAGTCATGGAGGCTGCTAAAGAACAAGCGACAGGAGTAACATATACAAAATTTCTATTCACATAGCATTAAAAAAACACATTTTCATTTTTTATTGTGTTAAGTATTTTAATTTTAATATTAAATGAATGAACACTTATTATTATTTTTTCGTATTGGCACTTTTAGAACTTTCGGTTTTTTTTACTCACACGCGACCGGCATTTTCATTTTTCTACTACACTGAGGAAAAATATCAAACAAATTCAAGCTTGAATTAAAACAAACCATGCTTGAAAAAGCATCGAGCACGATTTTGAGTTGTTTTAAGCAAGTTTGTGCTTGAGTAAAGTGAACAAAAATATTATTATTTCGAGTACAGACTTGCTTGAAACAAGAATTTATGCCTTGAAAAAGATAAAAAAGAAAAGATTTTCTTGTTTAAAAAATACAACAATTTTTTTTTTGAGATGTTACACAAACTTCGGAAAAATTCGAACAATTCATTGTTTGGAATAAGAATGCATTTGTTTAAAAAAATTATGCTATATTTTCCTCTGTGTATACATTTTTTTTTTCTCCATTCATTAACTGAAAACGTCAGTCAATCGCGTAATGCTTTATGCTTATTTCGCATTTTTACGTTTTAAATGTTGGAACCTAATCAGAGTGTGTTTCATACATACTAAAATATGTATGTCACTCTATTACAATATTAATTAGAATGTATTTACATGCAAACAATAAATGAAAGCATTTTATTGTTGGAAGATATAGTGTAAAAATAGAAGATGATAAAATAGAAAACATAAAAACTAGATTAAAATCTTTCGAGAAATTAAAACTTGAAGTAGAAAATATTGAAAATAAAGAAGATTTTCGAATTTTAAGAGAAAAAATGTACAATTAATGTATAGAAATAATAATTAATAATAATTATTTATTTTAATAAGAAATAATTTAACTTTAAAAGAAGTAATTTTAGAGAATAATATTGAAATTTAGATTTATTCAACATCTGGGAAGAAGAAAATTTGCAAAACATTTCGAATTTTGACATTAATATTGTTCGTAAAAACCTGCAAAATTAAAAAAAAATGACATGCCTCTCCCGGAGAGGCTCTCCGATCCATTTGCTCATCTTTAAATTTGCCATCGTATGCACTCAGCAAGTACATGGTAAGCATTTTAAAAGTCTTGACACAAAATTCAAAATACAACGTAAAAGACGCCTCAGATTTCAAGAACAAGATCAACAACACACACATATCAGTGATTCCATTCAAAAGGCACACTATTCTGATATCACTTTTTTTGAAACTTTTGAAATTTTTTTGGTGGATAGTTTATCCGAAAAATATAATAACTGCGTAACTTGCAAGTTAATTTTTTGCAAAGTTATCCACTCTCAAAAACATTAAAAATTACAAAAAATTAAGTAGATGCATGTATTTAAACAGCCTTATCACCTTAACTGTAATTCGTACAGAAATGAACTCAGGCACAGTTTAAGTACCTTGAATGGATCTTTCTGGTGGTGTCATTTGTTTATAATTCTTTTATGGAAAAAAGTTTTTTTTCTGATCCCAGAATTTAAATACATGCATGTACTTAATTTTTTTGTAATTTTTAATGTTTTTGACAGTGTATAACTTTGCAAAAAAAAATTTTGCAATAATAAAAAACACAAATTATTTTTTTTACTGTGATTAAACTAACCCAGTGGCGTAGCTAGGGTTGGTGGCACCCGGGGCGGAAACTAAATTGTGCACCTCTTAAGAGGTTATAGTAAATCTCAAAAGAGTAATGTTTAAAAGTACTACGAAATTAATATAATTTTTTTTAAATAATAGTTAACTGTAATGATTTGTTTGTTAAAGTGTAAATATTATAAATAAATTTTTTAAAGCAGAATTTTCCGCAATCAAGGAATTTTTCAAAAAAGTTTTATTTATGCAAAATTTGGATTTGCAACAGTGAGTAAATCCCCAAAGATCTATTTTGAATAAAATGTTTCACTATTTCCGTATTTAATTTTACAATTATTGTCGATGAATCTGACTACATATTTTGAATCAACCTCTACAAAAATGACATATTTTAGAAAAGATTTGAAAAAAAAGCAAAACTATGGTATCCATGGATTTTCAACCGGGCTTAAAAGTTATGCGAGAACAATTTACTATCCGTAAATTTACTATCAGTTTTAAAAAATTGGAGAACTGACTTTATGAAGTTATAAAAACTTAAGCTAGTTTTTTATAGAAAATTGTGAAAATTTTTCGAAAAATTGTGCATAATTGAAGAAAAAACAGGACCTGGAAGTAAAACGTTGACAAATTTTCCCACAGCAACCCTGAATAACTATAAATTTAAATATTTTTTCGAAATCAATCCATGTCTTCTATACAAAAGTTAAGTGAAAATTAAAATAAAATATTAAAATTAATTTATAAACTTTTTTCCATAATTTTATCAACATCTGTATAGTATTATATATTCATCTCAGCTTCGACTTTGATATACAAAACTGAGATCTGTAAGATTTGAGTGCCCTATCCTCGACTATTAATATCACAGTATCACTATATTACAGTGATATCAAATTGTTATCAGAAATTTGTTTCATACTCATTATGTACATAATTCCCAAAGCAAACTTGCCCTGGCTGGACAAGGTCAAGGGTCATGAATGGCCCAAAAAGAGCTGACAATTATAAGAAATCTCTTCATGCTTCCCATTCGGTGACTGAGAACAAAATTTAATTTAAATAATTATAATACTTTTCAAGGAACTGTGCACCTTCTGTTAAAAACTGTATTTTTGACAGTTTTTGTTGGTTGATTTAATCATAATAATAATTATTTTAGTAAAGTTAAGGAGTCAGAAAACCATCTTGAGCTTTTAATAGACATTTTCAAAATAAAATAAAAAAAAAGTCAGGACGCCTTAAAATTGTTATAAAACGCCATTTATTTAATTTAAATAAAAAATTTAATGCATTAAAATTAATTTAATTTTTTTAGAAATTTTTTAAGCATGTAATTAGTTGAGTATTGATATTTAAAATTTTTCATGTAACAGGATATCCAAAAACATATGACTATTAATAATAATGTACTAGCAGATTAAGAGCTGCAAATAAGGTTTGTTTTATGATGTATAGTCTCAGAAGTTAGTAATCACAAAATCATAGAGTATATTTTTATTCTTGACATTTATGACATGAGCACGTTTTTCTGAAAAGTTCTGGAGAAATGTATTGCTTACAAAATCACTGACGCCTCCGTTCATCATACTCTGAAAATCATGCAGATCTGCGAAAATAATGGTAATAGAAATGTATACTATGCCAGTAAGTTTGAAAACTTCTTAACCTAAATATAAGAAGCAAACAATCGATTTTTTATAAAATTTTATGGAATACTAGCTGGTACCCAGCGCGTTGCTGCCGTCCTTGTGCAATGTCTGTCTAGTTTTCCAATAGAAGGCCATCAACAAATAGTAACTCCACTCTGAGTTTCAATATTCTGTGACCATTATTTCCAAAACTATTAAATATGAACAAATTGTCTTTACACAATTGTTAAAATTGTTAAAATTACACCCCTTGTTAAAAAAAAAACAAAAAAAAACAAATTGGCCATTTCAGCCCTTGAAAGGACTTTGACCGAGCTTCTAATGGTCAATTGTGTTGTGTGTGTTATTAAATGTTTGCACACAATTGACCGAGAACTGGACCTACATGCTTTATGCCAACTCCGAACGGCTAAAGTTCATGTTCTCAAGAAGCTTTACATGGCATTATTTACTCTCTGAGGTTTGCCATTGTCTGCAGAGAGGTTGTGACCGATCAGAAAAATTTTTATTTAAAAACACTTTTCGCCGCGGCTGGGGATCGAACCCGGGCTCCGAGCATGCTAAGCCACACACTTCCGAGTAGTAGAATATCACCAAATTGTTACTCCAAACCGAGTTTCTTGATTTTGTGACTAATATTTCCAAAGAGATTCAATTTAAAAAAAATGTGTCTTATATTGGCGGATACACTCCCATTGTACAATGCCCGTTATAGAAGCAGGACACCACCAAATAGTAACTCCATTCTGAGTTTAAATGTTCTGCAGCTTTTACTTCTATAGCTTTTCTGTATCGAAAATGTTAATTGTATGGGTGGAACCACGCCCCGTTTTCCAATGCCCGTGTCTATTTTATAATTGAAAGACCTGGCCAATTTGTTACTTCATACTGAGTTTCATTGTCATACGACATTTAGTTCCAAATCTATGCGATATAAAAAATTCAATTTTATGGGCGGTACCATGCCACCCTTTCTAAAAATCGCTCAAATTTGACAGTCGAAGGTCAAGACTCAATTGTCAGTTTATACCAAGTTTCATTGATGTGTGATTTATAGATGAAAATAAAGCCGAAAATTTGTGTTCTTGAAAAATTGCCACGCCCCTCGTGGGTAGGAGCGTGAAAAATACTTTAAAACCTATTCTCATAACTACCAAATATACAAAAAAAATTTCATGAAAATCGGTCCAGCCGTTTCGGAGGAGTTCAAACACTAACATCGTGACACGAGATTTTTATATATAAGATAAAAAAAAAGTTTTAACATTTTTCTTCTTGTACTCCATCTTACTGTTATGAAAATTTTAATTGAATTTGTTTGGCAATTTCACCCCTAACCAATGACAAATTGAATTCCGAATTGAGTTAGGTTTTACTAAGAGCGTTTGTTTATATTGAAAAAAATGTCATATAAAGTTAAAGTTTTAATAAAACGGAAGGTAACAATATTTGCATTCACTTTTGCACCCTCTTTATATTCAAAAAATAAAACCGCAGTCATTAAAGTGTTCTTATAATTAAAAAAATCAAAAATTGTGTGTTGAAAAGTTATTTTTTCAAATTTTGCACCCCGTTTTAGCGTGTACCCGGGGCGGACCGCCCCCCCGCCCCCCCCTTGCTACGCTACTGAACTAACCTTCAAAGTTTCAAACAAATCAGAAGCACTAAGGTCAGATTTTGCTTAAAATTTGTCGAAATGATATGGAAAACCCATAGTCGATAATGAGGTAATGGTTTCCTTTGATGTAGTAAATTTATTTCTCAGCATATCGATGGAATTCGCCATCAAAACCATTGAAAATCAATGGAGCAATATACAAATGCAAACAAAATGTCAAAGAAACTTTTCTTGGACATCTTCCGATTCTGCATCAAAGAAAATAATTATTTCATGTTTGACAATAAAATTTATAAAATAATAAATTTTTTTTTGAGAGTTATAAACTAAAATTAACAGATTAAAATGCCACAATTTTAAGTCATGTAAACTGGTGCGAGCACGACCTACGAATCATGATAAGAATTATATGTTTGCGCATATAATAAAGATCTGCTTTCAAAAAAACCTTCTTCACGCCTTCTATGGTTTAATACCAACAAAATGTTGGAAGTAGGGATTCCAGTCCCGGGACTGATTTCAAATTTCGGGATTGTTAATTAGGAATCCCGGGATTAGTTCCGGGATTTGGAAAACAGAAAAAAACATTTTTTTAATATAAAAATACATTCATATGTTTGGTTTTAAAGTTAAGATATTATATTCAAAAAACAAATTGACCAAAGAAATAAACAACGCTTTTGTACAGAATAAATTCGTCTTTTTCAGTGAAATCTGTGAAAGTAAAGACCAGGAATAAAGAATCATCGTATTGAACAAAATAAATTCATAATTACCAGTCATTTTTGCAAAACAGCAAACAATCCTTTTAAACCAGCCAGCAGATACAAACAAACATTCTTGTTAACAGGTGTTACTCGAATGTCAAACTAAGTATTGCATTATTCTACTACCATTTATAATTGCCATTACTCGAAAAAGAGTTCCAAGCAATGTTAATAAATGCTTTTGATTATATGAAATGAACAGTTTTATAAATTCTTTTACTATTTCTAAATTTATGAAAAAATCAACCAAATCCAGAAATTTTAAGATTCCAAGGATTAATTAAAGGATCCCGAAAATCCCGGGATTTCAGGACTTATAATCTTGGTACTTTCGGGACTGGAAAAAGTCCGGGATCCCGGGACTGGAATCCTTAGTTGGAACCTAAATGGACACGTGATAAAGAAGTAAACAAAAAGCGCAACAACAAAATCTTTGCAGAATCAATGCAGTCAACTTTTTGAAATTTTGCGACTAGCAAAAGAGTAGAAAAACACTGCTTTGATGAAGTGAAAAGTTTCTCGGTAATTCCGTTTTGGTTTAACAGCAGTTGCACTTTTTAGCTTTTCAAAGTTAGTGAACTGTATAAACCACAGAGACTACTGATGAGACGGAGTAGCGTCCGACGAAACCATTTTCTAGTCTGCTAGACTAGCAGTCTAGTCTGAAAAGTGCATTGGGTTATTCCATATTGGTTTGCGCCAGTTGCACTTATTAGCTTCTCGAAGTTAGTGGACTGCATGAACCACAGATACTACTGATGAGTCGGAGTAGCGTCCGACGAAACCATGGTCTAGTCTGCTCGGTTATTCTGAGAAAGATTTTGTTGTTGTAGCAACATGTTACTTCATGAATTATTTGGCATAAAGTTCAAAATATAATTTTTAAAGAAGAAGTTTTTTAAGAATTATAAAATAAAATTAACAAATCAAAATGTCACAATTTTATAACTCATATTAAAGGTATGGATAAAAGCATAATTTTGAATGGACAAATAGCTAAAGGAGTAATTTTAGGGAAAAGCATAATACCCGCGAAAGGCGTGGCACATGTTAATAATAATCCATGTAATTTTTTGAACACAACAGGGGAAGATGTAATACTGAAAAATTTAAACGTAAAAACTGAACTTTTGGAAAAGTACAATGTTTTCCTATACAAAGGAAACAAATCAGTCAACAAGGACAATCTCAACAAACTTTTAAGCAATTTGGACATTGGATGCATTGGACCAGAAGCAAAAAACGCGATAATAGAGATCGTTAAAGAATTCCAGGATATTTTTCATCTCCCTGGAGAACATTTAAGTGAAAGCAATTTTTACACACAGCAAATACAAACAACATATTCAAATCCGGTTTATATAAAAAACTACAGACTGCCATAAGCGCAAATGACAGAAATAAACGAACAGGTTGTCCAACTTTTGAGAGATAACATAATCGAACATTAGGTTAGTCCTTATAATTCTCCACTGCTCGTTGTACCGAAAAAATCAACAGACGATAAGGAAAAATTAATTTTAGAAAATTAAACAAAAAAAAAGTAAGTGATGAATTCCCACTTACTAAAATAGAAGACATACTTGACAGAATTGGAAGAGCTAAATTCTTTTCGCATTGGACATGACCAGCCCGTTTCACTTGATAGACCTATACAAAGACTCACGACCTTTGACCTCATTTTCAACTGGAAATGGACATTTACAATACAAACGTTTAACTTTTGGGCTCAAAATATCGTCCAACAGCTTTCAGCGCATGCTTACAATAGCATTAAGCGGCGCACAATGGGAAAAACATAGCAAAAACCCTTGCATTGGAGCAAATCAGAAAGTTGTGGGGAATGAGTTTTTTCTTCACGTTCTATAATCTACACATATTACTGGTTCTAAAAACATATCTTAGCAAACTATAGTCCTTAAGCGTGCTGATTTATAGCCTCGAAAAAGGCCTTTTTTAAAATATTTTGTTGTGCGTTAATATCTCTTTTATATAGCTATATTAAAGTTTAAATATTTTGTTTATTTTGCAACGGATTGCAACCATTTTTGGCACACATAATAAATATTGCTTTTTTATTGTTTCTCTGTTTAACTTTCTTTTAAATTGATTTTACGTAAAAAGAAATAGGTCTTTGAAATTATGTATTTTTTTCGAAATAGAAGATTTTTTCCGTATTAAATAAACTGTTATTTTTTCAAATCAATTCAAATCAATGAAATCCTTTAGTTCCAATAAGTTGAATCTGTTGTTAACAAAGCCCTATCAAAAGTTTTTGCAAGAATTTGCAAGAAATTGAGTTATAATTGATTTAAGTTAACGCTTTTTATAGTAAAAAACTTTTATGGGTATTTTCTTACTTAAAGTGTGTTGGCCTAAAAATGATCATAATAAAGTGGCTGAATATATAAGGGTCATGTATTGAAAACAGAGGCGTTCCTAGGGTGTGGGGGGCTTTGGGGGCGGTTCCGCCCGGGTACCACCATTTTAGGGGTGACACCATTTCGATATTTTTTTTATTTCTCAGACAGAAAATATCTGTTCTTTTTTAACGTTTGGTCCGCTTTTTTTCATTTGGTCCAGTTTATGAGAAATTAACGTATTCAATTAAAACAAATGTTCTATGTTTTGGTCGGCTAGACAAAATTTAATTACAAAAATCAACACTTATCATAAAGTGAAAAATACGTTTTGTGGCTTGATTCATTCTACTTGAACAGATTGCATCATTTACACGGTATCCCATTATTTTTTTCTTATAGATTTGGGGTCTCTTAACACGAAAATCGGAAAAAAATTTGTATGGTTACATTATTTTTTTAATTATCTCAAGTTTTTCTCGCTTTTTCAAGTAAAGTCGCATATATATAAAAATATCTTATATACTACTTATTCGATTTTTATAATCAAGCCTGTCAAACTAAGCCCAATAAGATTTTCTGCACATAATTTTGACATGTGACTTGAACAAATTTTTACATTTGAATCAGCAGTTTTTGTGCTATTAAAAGAAATATTTTGAAAAAATGGTTTTCCACATAAAAATGCAAGTCAAAGGTGTCTTTAAAAAGTAATAAAAAAATCGGAAACTAAAAAAACTGGTTATTTTACCATTTGATCTTTAAAATACATTGTTAATAGAGAAAATAAGTCTCTATATCTCTATCTTCATCTCTATATATATTAGAGTGTATCGAAAATCTGACCCCAATTCCGGTACCAAAATTAAATAGTACATGAAAAATCCTTTCGATTGGTGTACTTTTTTTTATTTGAACCAATTTTGGCGTCCCCCGAAATGCATTTTTGTGCATTTTTTATCACTTTTTGTACTTTTAATGGTTGGTTTAAAAGGAAAATCAAGCTTATCAATCAATTCCTTTTATATACAAACACAGAACTGCAAATTTTCATCCCTGTTGACAAATGCTGTGATGAGATATAACAGTTTTTTTCAAAGTGAATCTACTTGGTATTTAATATTTGATATGTTTTTATTTTTTGTATGAAAGTATTTTTAAACTTTTAGCAAGTTATAACATATTCAGCTCGTCACAGAGGCGTCAGTGGCTGCTATATCTGCAGAACGAAGAAAAAAAATAATGTTTTCTATGTTGGAGGACCGTTCAAAAAGGCCGAATTCGAAACAAAAAGGGATTTTTGTTTTCATGTACTATTTAATTTTTGTACCGAAATTGAGGGTCAGATTTTTCCCATACAAGTCGATACACTCTAATATATATATATGTAAAAATTATATATATATAGTATATCGGTTCATGTTCAGGTTTCATTTTCTTCCCTCAATTCTGTTGCAGGGTCAGGTAATTTCACATACCAAATTTTAGCAAAATCGCTCAAGTCGCTTAGGAGTTATTGAGTCTTAAAAATACACTACTTAAAGTGCCCTCTTGCGGAAGTCTTTGGCATTTTTTATAGCCGATGTTTTATCGTGGATGCAGTTGTTCTTTAATACCAAATTTCGTTGAAATCGGTCCAGACGTTTAGAAGTTACTATGGAGTTTCACACCCAAAAACTCCCGCCCAATTTTGCACACCCCCTATCATCTCCCTATCATCTCTCTATGAAACGTACTCGTTGTCCAAATTTCTCAATCGGGTAAACGGTGCACGAGTCTATACAGAACAGACAGACAAACATTTGATTTTATATATGAGATTTTCCCCATATACCAACTTTCAACTGCATTAACACATTTTTAATGAAGATTTTACGCCAAAACTTTTAAAATGCTTAAACACGAGTATTTTTATATTTGACTAGCTTTGTAAACCCATTATCAGAATTTCGATATTTTTCTTCGATTTTACGCAGTGCAGTTTTCTAAAAGTCATAACTTCCGGCTGTAGGGTATCAGGCTCTGTTCAAGAAAAACAAAGAAAACTTACATCAATCTCTTCTCTGAAGAATTATGTCTATAAAACCCAAATTTCAAGAATCTGGCATTAATATTATAGATGCCAGCGTTAAAAACAGGCGATGCGAGGGTTTTTGCTATGCGAGGGTTTTTGCTATGTTTTGCCCATTGTGCGGCGTAGGTACGGAAGCTTTCCTATATGTAGACGATATCATTGTATTTGGATAGAGTTTAAAGCATCACATTGAAAATTTATCAAAAATATTTCAAAGAATTAGAAAGTTTAATTTCAAGATAATCCAGGTAAGTGCCCTTTTTTAAAGCCAGAAGTTATATATCTTGGCCATCTTATTACCACTCCGGGTATAAGAACTGACCCAGCAAAAAATTAGGTAATAGAAAACTGCCCAGCTCCGACGAAGGCAGATTACGTTAGAAGATTTGTTGCTTTCTATAACTACTACAGGCTCTTCATGCAAAAATTCGCTGATTATGCCAAAGATCTAAGTTCACTATTAAAAAACATTATAAACTAAACTATAAAATTCCCAGTACTTCAATACCATGATTTCCATAAGCCGTTTGCGTTAACAACTGACGATTAAAATTTTGCACTTGGCGCAGTTTTATCGCAAGGTGAGATCGGATCAGATTTACCAATTTCATATGCAAGAAAATCACTTGGAAAACATGATTTGAATAAACCAATCATAGAAAAAGAATTACTAGTTACCCAGCAAAATTTTTTGTAAAGCCTTGAATTTCATTCAATTCTAAAATGCATTACATAAATGCTGATTGACCAATAATGCATTATATTGTGTATTACTCGTAATACAATTAGTAATGTCAGGCTTTTGTGCTTTTCAGCTGATTGTTTTTTTTTTATTGTTTAAAATTTTTGTTTGACTTTTGTTTTTTGCTTCAAAAGCGTCAAATTTTAGAAATTTTTGAAGATCCAAAACTAAAATTTGAAAAGAATATTTGAAAAATACAAAATTTGCTCATTATATAGAAAAAAGAATGAAAGGTAAGAACAAGTAACCATAACTTAATACCCCTCAATAACTTAGCCACTTTTTTCTCTATCTAGTAAAAGAAGCTTCAAGAACGATGCGGTTTTAACATTGATTTGAAAAGGCTGCAACGAAATTATCTTTATTCCAAGCTTGCAGAAAAAGTCCAACGCCTTTAAATTTTGTGTAATGATTTGATAATTATAATTTACAAATTTTAATTTCTTAATTAATTATAAATACATGTATCTTCACAATAAAAGTATTTCCTCATTTTAAGGATTGAAATATATTCAATATGTAATTGGTTTCCTTATTTGTGGACAGCAACATATTATTAAACAAATTCCTAGTTGTTGATAAATAATTGATTACTGAGAAGTAGTTATTCGTGAGGCTAAAAATAAGCGCATACATAAGTACTTGCACGTCAAGCGAAAGCGTCATCAATTACCTCCAATGACATTCCTTTATAAAAATAATGGGTTCTGTAAGCGAAAGGGTAATCGATGAACGAAATTTTCTGGATTACTTTCTCGATAACATGTAAGCGAAGATTTTGCTGGGTATACATTGGGCGGTTAATTTTGTTTCGTGCTGCGGCAAAGTCAATTAACCTCATTCTTATTGGATGTGTTATTGGATGTGTTGTCGTTGAGGCTGCCCTTTCCGACTGATGGACCAAATATGTTTTCCTTACCCACCCTGGCGTTGAAGTCAACAAGCAAGATTTTTATGTCATGACGAGGGTAGCGCTCGTATGCGTCTTCAAGGCGCTCGTAAAAACTTTCTTTGGTCTCGTCATCTTTTTCTTCTGTCGGACCGTGCGCACATATTAGGGTAATGTTAAGAAATGTAGCCTTGAAGCGGATTATGGCAAGTCGTTCGTTCACAGGAGTGAATCGCAGGACATGATGCCGTATTCTCTTGCAAACTACAAGTCCGCATTCAAACTCGTGCTTCTCCGCATGGCCGCTGTAGTAGATATCACAGGATGCTTGCCGTAAGCAACCCTGTCCCTACCATCGCATATCTTGGATTGCAGTGATATCAGAATTATATCTTTCCAAGATATCAATCAGTTGGATAGAGAAATCACCCCAATTTTCGGTCATTAGATTTGGGGATCATTATTTTATTTATTCTTTAACTTTTCATTGAAATAATTTTATCACGTGGTGTGCTTCAAACCCAACGCACAACCTTTGATTGATGGCCAAAGGAAGCCCGCCGCTCAGATAAGCCGCCAAAGTCTATCGGGCGATAGTTTTTTGACGTTTCCAGGAGACACCACGCGGAGGTTTAAGTCGACTTGAGACGATTTCGATATGGATAATGCTGGCCTCGCCAAGTTGAGGCAGTCAGACACGTTGCCATGTGAAGATGGCCCCTTATCTCCCATCTCTTTATATTTTTCCACCCACTTGTTCTATGGTGATTATTTAATTAATAAATGAAATGGTTGTAAGCTCATAGTTAATAGCTAGTTATCAATTACATTTTAGTAATAAGTCGATTTTGTATGGAGAAAAAAAAAGTCATCCGGACACCGACTCAAAAGTTAGAGGGACTCTTAAAAACTATTTCTGCATCATTTTTTTTTGGATCAGAGAAATCCCCATGGAGCGGTTTTGGTTCTCCTGAACCCTTTTTTTGCCAAAAAATCAAGTTTTTTGCCTATAACTTTTTTTTTTCTTCAGAATGCATACCCAAGATAAGCAAAAAAGTAAAGATTGTGATAGTACACATATATTGGTTAAAAATAATTATGAAATTTGTTGTTCTTACAAACTCTTTTGAGACCCCAAAAAATCGATATTTCATCATTTTCGAAAAGGTGTTTTTTTTAAACACCCATAAAATGTACATTTTTCGTGGTATTCATATGCATTTAAGCTTATTGGTAAAGTATTGAGCTATTCTTTTCATTGGTATAACGTATGGAGTGGTTTTATCAAAATACGTATATTGTAGGCGTTAAAAAAAAATATTTTCGAAATTCATGCCTTTTGTACTGGAGCGCCATCTGGCGTATACTTTTCTAAAACATGGTTGTCAGTTTTAGAAAAGTATACGCCAGATGGCGCTCCAGTACAAAAGGCATGAATCAGTAATTTTCATCAGTATATTTTGAGCATTTCATGGGATAGCACCACAAGGACATTGGTGTTGTTCGATGTTATGTTCAAAATTATGTATCAGCCATAGTATAATAATCAAAGTAATAGCAGGGTGAAGAGCAACGAAGTTCACAGCTCATACAAAATCTACGAACGAGTAGAGAGCCAAGAATAGGCAAAATGTAAACAATGATCTGCTACCAACTCTCGCGTGTTATATCTTAAATAATTGTAGAAAATTGTGATTTGTCGTTTTGTACATTTTTTTTCATTGTTTTTGTTAAAGGTATTATAAATAAAATTAAAAGTGTAAATTGAATAAACTGCAATTCATTGCAAGCAGTTTGCAGTCACTGTTGCTGCTGCTTAAACTCAGAGCTATTGGAACAATTCGATGCAAACACCTTGAAGTCACTGTTATTCCACGGTTATTTTATTATTTTTATTTTAATCTAGCTTAAACTCAGAGCTTTTGGAACAATTCGCTGCAAACACCTTGAAGTCACTGTTATTCCTCGGTTATTTTATTATTTTTATTTTAATCTAGCTTAAACTCAGAGCTTTTGGAACGATTCGCTGCAAACACCTTGAAGTCACGGTTATTCCTCGGTTATTTTATTATTTTTATTTTAATCTACTTTATTGTTATTCGGAAATTCCATATGTTACGGGTGGGACAATTAAACAATTAAAATGTAAATAACTTTTTAACTAAAATGAATTTGAAGCATTTTGATGAACTCACAGAAATATACCATTGCAGGAACTTATTATACAACAAAATTTTTTTCCTTACACTATTAATGTTCCTTTTTAAAAGTTATGTTCCTTTTTTTTAGTGTGTTAAATTTCTGTGAGTTCCTGCATATTTTCGAAATAAATTTATTGATGTGAATAGTCAAAATAAAAATAAACCCATCTTCATTGTTTTTGTTTTTTAAACCAAATTTTTTTTTAATAATTTTAATAAAAGCAAACATATATTCAGCGTTACGGATGGGACGTTACGGGTGGAACATGAAAAAATGCCTTTTAGGTATTGCTTTTATTTAAGATTGTGACCATAGAAGTAAATGTGTCCTAATTTTTTGATTTCTGTACATTAGAGTGGGTCGGCCTCCATACAAAAAAAAAAGTTTGAAAAAACCACCCCCTATTTTAGAGTTGACCTCGAGAGGACTCCGAAAACAAAAAAAATGTTTTTTTGGACCACTGGAAAAACAGCCAAAATGGTCTTTTTTGCATAACTTAAGCATTACATGTCAGATCTTAAAAAATTATGTGTCGTTGAAAAGGGCTTTACGAGCACTTCAATGTCTAATTTGACTTTGCGTACATAAAAAGACATATATACCAAGATTGGCCAAAATCGAACAGTAATTATAGCAATAAAATAATATTTATGCCGAAAACAAGACTTTTGAGTATCGATTTTTCACGTTTTATATAATTGTGGCAATTAGTAAAGAAGAAATAAAAAGTTATCAGCAAAAAACGTGTTTATTTTGACCAAAAAAAGGGCTTAGGAGAGCCAAAACCGCTCCATGGGATTTCTCGGATCCAAAAAAAAATTATGCAGAAATAGTTTAAAAAGTTTCTCTAACTTTTGAGTCGGTGTTCGGTCGACATTTTTTCTCCATACAAAATCGATCCGGCTTAATGTACATCAATATCGGATGTAAACAATATAAGAAAACTTAAATTAATTACAGAAAAAGATTTTAAGTGAACCCAGATATACATTGAAGATAATAAAGTAATTGCACGATGCAGTGATAATCCTTTGTTCACACAGCTGACTCAGGAGAAACTGTCGTCAAAAATGCATAAGTAAGGAATAGAAGAATAAGCGCTGAATTCGAATGATGAAATATTTTAAACAGTAGCAAAATAAAAATTTAAGAAGATTTATAATAGTTTGAAAAGAGATAGAGAAAATTTAAAGATATTGATACATAGAGAACCAGAAAAAGTAATAACTACAGAAAAACAGAAAAGTATAATTGAGGAATATCATAATTCGACCCACGGAGGTCATATGGGGATTAGAAAAACTTTTTTAATAATAACACAGAGATATATATGGAAGAATATGTGTAGAATGATAAAGAAATTCATAAATAATTGCGAAAAATGCAAATTAAATAAAAAAAACAAAACATAAAAAAGAAAAACTTACAATAACAAACACACCAGGAACTAGTTTCGAAGTCGTATCGATAGATACAGTAGGCCCTTTACGTTTATTAAATAATTACCGATACATACTCACAAAGCGAATTACCAAAAAATCAGTCAGATTAAGTCAGATAGAGGTACACAGCTTACCAAAGAATAACTGTCAGAAATATGCAACTAATTAGAGATAAAACAAATTTTTAGTACTCCGTACCATCATGAAACACTTGGTTCTATGGTACGAAATCATAGAGTATTAAATTAATACTTATTAAATTTTTGTAAAGGTGACGAATGAAATCAATGGATCCATACTTCACCATTTAAACTTGTTTTTGGCAGGTTAGCAAACCTTCCAAACGATAATTTAGTAAATTCAAAATTTCATAAAACAGATAATTATGCGCAAGAACTCAAAGCAAGATAAGCATATTCATTAAAAAAGACTGAGGAATTAATAAAAATATCAAAAGAAAAGCGAATAAGAAATAATGAAAATTTTAAGCTGAATCTTCGGCAAAATGGAAATAATCGGCCGAAGCCGAATAACAAACAAATGTTTTCAAGTAAAAAAATTATAAAATTTATTTTTTGCTTTTGTTATATATTCATTTCAGTACAAAAAAACGTAATCAAACATTTAATTCGAGTTAAATGCCAGAGTTTTTCTGCAAAACTCGGATGTTTCTGTACTTGATTTACTGACGTCAGGCTAACGTAGAAAAAACTTTAATCAATTTTCATTCCAGTCGAAAAAAGCTATTAACTGAAATCTGGCAGATAATTTCTAGCTTTTACAAGGCTTTTATATTTCAGTGGACAACTAAAGCAAAATCGTAACAATTCAAATCATAAGAAATGCTATATTTATCATTTGAATTAAATTTTGAACAGAGTTCGAAATGAGTTCGTGAGTGAACACGAATAATGAATTGTAAAACTTCAAAGTATATTACTGTAAAAAATAAACATTGCTTGGATTTGGCTGAAATTTTATATTTAAATTCTTCATTAATTTTTCTTAACGTTAACTAAAACATTATATTTGAAAATATAACATAAACCAATCATTTCAAAGGAAAAAAAAAGAAAATGTATGCGTCCAGTTTTGCACGCTGACCTCAGTATGCAGTTATCATTGATTATTGGAAAATTTTAATATTTGGACCATAGATCTTTTCTTCTCAGAACACTATTTATTCGTTTGGGCATTCTTTTCACTAATTTTTCTATTGTGCTGTGTGGTATATTGCTCCAGGCAACCTTAGCTTGCTCCCATAGCTCGTTCACGTTTTTTGTGGGAAGATCATTCTGAGACAAAGTTCGCTTTACAATAGCTCACAAATTCTCAATTGGATTGAGATCTGGGCTTTGTGCAGGCCATTTAAAAGTATTGAATTGTTGATTTTCAAGCCACTCCTTAACTATTTTAGACGTATGTTTGGGATCTCCATCCTGCTGAACGGTACTGCTGAAGGGTACGCGCATTGATCAACAAACTCAGGCAAATAGGTTTACTGAATATTAAGGTAGTCTTCCTTTCTCATTTTTCCATATATTTTATGTATTGGGCCAACGTGCCACCAAGTTAAACATGCCCAAATCATTATACCACCACCGCCATGTTTCATAGTTTGTTTAACTTGGTTTTGCTGGAGCTGCTTTTTTGGTCGGTGCCAATAGTAAGACTTGCCATCGGAGAGATAACGATTGATCTTCGTTTCATCAGACCATATAACCCGTTTCCAATCCATAATAGACCAATTTTTGTGATTTCGACAAAACTGTAATCGGGCTGCTATGTTTTTCTTGGTCAGTGCATGTTTTTTCTGCTAAACAGACGCGACTAATCCAATTTTTTTCAATGCTCTCCTGGCTTTCCATTCGCTAACTGGTTTGTTGATGGCCTGTGTAGCTTACTTAGGTGTTAATTTAGAGCTTTGACGAATCAATCGTTCCATATGTCGAGCATCACTATCATTTAATAACCTTGGTCGTCCTCCAGAATTGCCCGAAGATTCCAAATTAGTTATTTGTCTTACTGCAATAACCGTTGATTTATTAACACCAGTAATTTCTGCTATTATTCGTGTACTATTTTTATTTTGCAATAATATCGTAATACGGTTTTCCAAATCTCTTGAAATTTTCTTCATTTTTCGCGATTTTTCAATTGAAGTGACGAATTGTGAACTAAACACTTTGACGTAATACATTAAAATGGCAAATATAAAAACGCAAACTCAAACCCGTTTGAAAAGTAACAGTAAAACAACGATTGCTGCGTACTGAAGTCAGCGTGCAAAAACTGGACGCATTTTCTTTCTTTGTTTTTCTTTTGAAATTATTGGTTTATGTTATTTTTCAAATTGTATGTTTTGGTTTACGTTAAGAGAAATGAATAAAGAATTTAAATTTAAAATTTCATCCAAATCCAAGCAAAACTTCCTTTTTTACAGCAATATACTTTGAAGTTTTACAAACATCCGACCGCTTTGCTCGCCACTGTATATATGACATAATACTTTTATTGAATTGCACACCTAGTCCGCCCCGGGTGCACGCCAAGGGGGTGCAAAATTTGGCAAAAGAACTTTTTACCACATAAGTTTTGATTTTTTTTATAAAAAAAACACACCTCAATGACTGCGGTTTGATGTTTTAATATCAAGAGGGTGCCAAACTGAATGAAAATATTTTTTACCATCACCAGGACTTCGTTTTTATTGAAACAAACTTTAACTTTATATTAAATTTTGTTCAATATTAAAGCTCATACTAAAATCCAAGTCAATTACGTATGTAAATTTTCATTGGGTAGGTGTGCGATTGCCAAACAAATTATATTAAAATGTTCATGATATTAAGATGAAGTAGAAAAGGAAAAAATTAAAAAATAATTAAAATATATTTTTAAATTTTGTGATTACTTAGTTTTGAGACTATACTTCATGAAACATATAAATTAAATTATATTTTATTTTGAAGATGTCTATTAAAAACTCTAAGATGGTTTTCTGACTCCTTTATTTTACTAAAATAATCATTATTCTTGTTTACGTGACTACGTAACCCTGTGGTCACTGAACACAGCCGCACCCAACCATCTACCCACCGTTGTGGCAAACAGGGCGCTGCAGTCATCACGGAGGTCGGCTCGCTCGGCACCTTCGTGATGTACAAAAGGCCCGAGGCAGAGATAATTCTGAAGTGAATCGAAAGACGGACATCTTCAGAAGAACCCACCCAAAATTAAGAACCAAAAGAAGACATCTTAAAACATCGTTGGACATAACCCACCCGAAATAAGACGCAATAGAAGACGTCAATAGAAACAATCAACATTCACCAGAAGATATCAACGGAATTCAAACACACAACCCATCACCCACTCGACAACGGACCATCAACACTCAACAAGCAAGAAATCAACATTAAAATATTCAAAACACATTGTACAAAACCAACAGAAAAAAAGGTTAAACCTAAACCCAAAGGTATACAAAATAAAATTGCAATTTAAAATTGCTTGTTAAAACTCAAAACTAATTCTTTATATTTTCCGCCACCCGAACCACCCGCGTTCATCACCTGAAAATTTGGTCCAAGCGAGCCTGGAAAAGTTTAAAGATTTGCAAAAGTATGAGTTTTATGCAATTTTACACTACAGAAGCACCCACCCAGAAGTGCGAAAACACAATCAACCAACCAACCAATCACCCAGGATAAAACAAGTGAGTTTACAAATAGTTTATTATATTCAGTGCCTATTTTCAGTACTTTTTAAAATTCACCAAATAAAGCGAACATAAAATTGGTTTCACAAAAAAGAAATAAAAATAAATTACATTAAATAGAAAAATATTTACAATCTACACAAATACAATTTTCCGCACGAACAAAAGCTGTGTTTACATCAACAATTCAATTCTAAGCATAGAAAGAACAATCGAACTCGGTCTAACCCGATCAGCGAGAAGTTAAACTTGTATTTATTGCATATTTGCCACAAAATAACATATTCTTATAAGCTTAAACTTTGGCAAAACTTCTTTGTTGTACACAAATGCTTAATGTTTAAATATTTATGTGCAGTATTTGATTATTAAATATTTTCTTTTTCTCAAATTAAAGTGTTTAGTTAATTAAAAACAAACATATCGCACACTTAATACAAAACAGTCTCAACTCAAAAAACATGACTTCTCAGGAGAAGCGAAAAATAAAACCCTTTAGTTGAAACTGCAGAAGAAAAGCATTTTTCTTTTAAACACACAAACTTCATTCTTTCAGTTAATGAAGAAAATAATGCAAAAGATAGTGAGATATGTGTTTTGTGAATTGATTTATAACCAAAAGTCGATAAAAAAAATTTTGAGTTGTGACTGTTTTGTATTTAGTGTGCGATATGTTTCGGACACTTGTTGCTTGCTAGCAATACATACACCCACACAAGTATAAATCGCTCTCTCAACGGCGCTGCCAGATTGAGCGAAGCAAAAGTGTGCTACCCGATCGACAAATTTGTGGGATTACACAATTTTATACCAGTGTCTGAAAACATAAATTTTTGTTGCAAATTATTAACCCTTGTGGTCCCACTTAACCCTTTAGGACTTATTAACCCGTTTTTTTTTACATTTTTTGCAATTTTTATAGGAATTATCAATCGATTTACCCTTTTTCGAAATTTTAACTCAAAAACATCTTGAAAAATTTTCGAAAATTTTTATATTCTCGATAACCCTGTTCGAGAATATATCCATAATTGTATTTTCATACGATAAGTGAAAATTTTTGGATTTCGGTTTTCAATAGTAGAACCCAATTTTTTTACGAACTAAGAGTACTTTCTCTGCAATCGAAAATTTTGCTTTGCTTCAAAAATTCTTCAGATACTCTTTTTCAATTTGAAACTTTCAACTCCAATTGATAACTAACCCAACCCAACCCAACCCAATCCAACCCTCTTCATATCAACATCAACTGACTTAACATGTCTCTCAAGACATTCGTTCATTTTTCAAATGACATCGTTGAGCTTGAGCTAGCCCATAGCGAAACTCAACTCATAGACCAAAGTCAGCACGTTTTGGAAGTGCAAAGAAAGCAGTTGCACTATCTTTTTGAAAAATTTCAAGTGGTCTATGAAGAACTTCGTGAAAAACCCGACACTGAAGCCGTGGATAAGGATAAGATCACGGAGAGGTACAGGAAGGCGTACCAGTCATACGTGCGCTGTAGTGCTTTAATGAGTGAGCAGATTGAAGCAATGAAGGCACCCACGATGGAACCCAAACCATCACCTTCAGCAGTTAACCCAGCAGTGGAACATCACCCGATGATCCATCTTCCACCCTGTGATACGGACGTTTTCCATGGCGACTATGTCATGTGGCCCACATTCAGAGATCTTTTCACGGCCCTCTACATAAAAAACTCCCGCATAAGTAACGTGGAAAAACTTTTCCACTTATTTCAAAAAACCCGCGGTGAAGCCCGAGAAATAGTTAAAAATGCGCCTTTAACTAATGAGGGATTTTTTATGGCAAGGGGAAATCTCATCGATCAGTATGAGAATAAGCGAATGCAAATAAACGCACAACTCAAGACCCTACTCAATTTACCACAGATCCATATAGAGACAGGAAGCTCAATTAAAAAGCTGCAGAGAACAATAAATAACTCTGTATTCACTCTACAAACTCTTGGATTTCATACAGATAGTTGGGATCCTATCTTAGTGTACCTCTGCTCTACAAAACTACCCAAAATCACGTTAGAAGACTTTGAAAAGTGTCTAACAGACAACTCTACTATCCCTTAGTGGAAAGTTTTAGATAATTTTTAACCCACAAATTTAAGACCCTAGAATCTGTTGGCGATATAAAGGCTTCATCTTCTGCGTCAGTTGCAAGGCCAAGTCAACAGAATGTGCCCGCTCATAATGGCCCCAACAAATGGGGAGAAAGAAGAGTAAATTCAAATCATATGAATGTTGCTTCAAACCCTACCCCAAAATCAACCCAACAATTTGTACCAAACAAATTAAAAATAATGACCCTAAGCCATCGATTCCCAGCACCCAATGGGAAGTTGATGGTGCTATTTACAGACTTTGCAATAGCAATCACCCTCTTCGTGAGTGCCCAGGCTTTATATCCATATATTAAAAAATAGATGAAAGGATAGCGACAGTGAAGCGTGTTGGATGTTGCTACAATTGTCTAGCTGTTTCACATGGAATCAAGGATTGCAAGAGTGAATACAGCTGCAGAATATGCAAGAAGAGGCACCATTCCTCATTGCATAAGAGTGCATTAGATGTGAACCCAAGCACTAGTGCACAAGCACAGGAAGCAGCTCAACAAGCAAGTTCTACACGGCAGGCATTCACGACCCAAATACAGTCCACTAACTCTACACACACCCAAGAGCTCGGAACCCAAGTAGTGAATTCTCACTTTGCGGCCAGCAGAAAAGAAAGCCACCTAAGAACAGCGATGGTCAACGTGGAACACGAAGGTTCTATATACAACGCACGTGCACTCATCGACTCAGGATCAGAGGCAACATTTCTTACGGAGCAGCTTAGAAAACGTATTGGCTTACCCACAAAAACTGTAGGTGCTCAAGTCACTGGTCTTAAGCAGACAGTGTCAGCAAACCCTACAAGAGCCTGCACAATAATAATACGCTCTTCTAAAAACCCTCAATTTAGAGTAGAAACCCAAGCTCTAGTATTGAAAACCCTCACAAGCGATGTGCCCACACACACTATAGATACAAAGCTTGCTGAAACCCTGGCTGGCCTTCAAATGGCAGATACACAATTTTATGAATCTCGACCCGTAGATATCATAATTGGTTGTGACATTTACCCAAAAATCATGTGCGGTGGTGTTAAACGAAATATTTGCGGATCACTCTTGGCGCAAGAATCTGAATTTGGTTGGATTCTCTCAGGACCTCTTCCGCATGAACCAAGGTCAACACCCAGCAACATTGTTGCATATTACAACAAAGTCGACCCAGATGACTTTTTGACTCGGTTTTGAAAGTAGAAGTTCCAAAAACATCTTCACTCTCAGCTGAAGATAAGCTATGTGAAGAATTTTACAAAAACACAACACGCCGCAACCCTAATGGGCGTTATGTAGTAAAATTACCCTTCAAGAACCCTAACTCATTTGAAGTTGGAAACTCAAGACCCATCGCTATGGCGCAATATTTACGCAATGAAAAGTCATTACTCAAAAAACCTGAACTCAAGGTAGAGTATGATCGAGTCATCCGCGAATGCCTGCAACTCGGCGATATGAAAGCGATCAGAAACCCACACTCTAACACAGATAGACCCACCCACTACTATCTGCCACACCAGGCAGTGATCAAACCCGACAGTATTACAACAAAATTAAGAGTTGTATTTAATGCACCAAACCCTACAGCTTCTCGAAAAAGCTTAAATGATGCACTCCACATTGGTCTAACCCTACAACTTGACCTAGTCTCGTTGATCAGCAAGTGGAGGCTCTATGAGTTCGTTTTCAACGCAGACATTGAAAAAATGTACCGACAAATTGAAGTCGACCCAGAAGACACAGCCTATCAGCGAATTTTATTCAGAAAGTCCATTGCAGAACCCATTCAGGACTATGAGTTGCAAACCGTGACATTTGGAGTCAATTGCGCCCCATATCTCGCCATCAGAACTCTACATCAATTAGCTGATGATGTGCGAGATACACACCCTCATGCGTCATATATATTACGAAATTACAAGAGAACTCGTGACGAACTCATAGAAGCACTTAAATCAGCTGGATTCACACTCAGGAAGTGGACGTCGAACAAGACGCAATTATTACACGATCTACCCAAAGATCATTTGTTGAGTAAATCAGTACTCAATCTGTCGGACCCAAGTGAATGCAATACCAAAACCCTAGGTATTCGCTGTAACGCTCGAAAAGACTCGTTATTTTTCTCGTCCCACCCATTGAACACAAACCCGTTCATTAAAAACGCGAAGTTTTATCTTCCATAGCCAAGTGGTTTGACCCGGCCGGCTGGTTAGCGCCAATTGTAATAGCAGCAAAAATTATTATGCAACAAGTCTGGCTAGATAAAACTGAGTGAGACGAGACCCTAAAACCTTTGACTGAACACAGATGGCAAACATTTATTGACGGTTACGATTCGATAAACACGATCGAGATTCCAAGATGGACACGATATACACCCAAGGCAACCGTTCAATTTCATGGTTTTTCTGATGCTTCAGAAAAAGCGTACGGTGCAGCGCTTTATTTACGAGTATCACATGCAAATGGTGAAACCCACACTAAGCTCGTAGTCGCGAAAACACGAGTGGCGATACTAAAGACAATATCTTTACTGAGGCTTGAACTCTGCGGAGCTGTTTTATTGGCAAATTTAGTAGATGCTATCGTACCCCATCTCGATCTAAAGCAATACCAATTGTATCTTTGGACAGACTCTACCATCGTGCTGGCTGCAAAAGCAACCCTGTTCTGGAACACATTTGTGGCTAATCGTGTTTCAACGATCATTGAAAAGGTTGGAACTGACAACTGGATTCACGTCGAATCTCACGAAAACCCAGCAGATTTAGCCAGTCGAGGATGTTCTGCCATAGAACTGAGAGACCATCATCTCTGGTGGCACGGCCCAAACTGGCTGAAGCATGAAAAGAAATTCTGGCCCAAGTCCAAAGATGCAGTCGAAACTATACTTCACTTAAAACCCATAAAGTCATTTGCGGCAACAACCCAAGATGACATCTTAAACAGGTTCTCCTCGTTGCCAAGAGCTTTACAAGTCATGGCATATGTGTATCGCTTTTACACTAACTCTTTACCCTCACGTCGTTCACAAACAAATCACACGACATTGGATATAACATCCAATGAAATAAAAGCAGTGCGAGAAAAGCTTATAAAATTGAATCAAAACATGGATTCGCAGAAGAATATGAAGCATTATTAAGCAAACAACCTATTTCGACAAAAAGCTCAATCTTAACCCTCACACTCTTTCTGGACTCAAAAGGCATAATTCGAGCAAATGGACGCTAAGTCAAGTCGCCAGCTCTAACTTATAGCGAGTGGCATCCAATTTTATTGCCGCACCACAGTCGTTTAACTTTTCTCTTGACCCACATGGCTCATTTGATCACTCTACACGGCGGTAACCAATTATTATTACGCTTGCTTCGTGCGAAGTTTTGGATACCCAAGTTAAAAACCCTCATAAAAACAACTATCCATAACTGCAAGATTTGTGTGATACACAAGAAAAGACAGCAGACCCAAATTATGGCTGCGCTACCCCTCGAACGCACATCACTTGCCTGCCCATTCACAAACACAGGTGTCGATTTCGCTGGACCCGTAGAAATCAAAAATTACACCGGGCGAGCCTGCTTAATAACGAAAGGCTATATTTGCGTTTTTATTTGTTTTGCAACAAAAGCAGTTCACATCGAAGCGACAAGTGATCTCTCGACACAAGCGTTCTTAGCAGCCTTCTCCCGATTCTTTTCAAGGCGCGGATGCCCCGCCGCTCTGATCTCCGACAATGGAACGAATTTCGTTGGAGCAGCGCAAATGCTAAAGAAAGATCGACGAGAATTCATGAAGACACTCCAGACTCAAGTGGTGAGCAACGACAGTCACCAAGACTTAACTTGGAATTTTGTACCCCCTGGGGCTCCACACATGGGTGGACTTTGGGAAGCTGGTGTAAAAAGTTGTAAAACGCACCTGAAGAAGGCATACTCAAATCAAAGGTTCACTTTCGAAGAGTTTTCTACCCTACTCGCTCGAGTCGAAAGTTGCCTCAACTCAAGACCTCTAAGTCCTTCAAGCGAAAACCCACTTGATTTATAGCCTCTTACCCCAGGACACTTTCTAATTGGTACCCCGTTACTCACCCCAGCTAAACCCGATTTAAGTAACTCAACGCCTAACGTCATAAACCGTTGGCAAAAGTTAAAGATATTGCATCAAAATTTCTACAGAAGATGGAAAGATGAATATCTTAAAGAGCTGAATAAAAGATATAAATGGAAACACCCTCAAACCCCTATCAATGTTGACGATCTTGTGATCTATGGGTCAAAAGGAATCACTACCAGACCCATAACAAATTTAGTGGTTCTACCCTCAAATTGAGCTCTACTGTACTCTACCTTACTCTACTCTACTCTACTCTACTCTACTCTACCCTACTCTACTCTACTCTACACTACCCTACCCTACTCTAGTGCATTTATATCAGTTGAGATAGCACCCAACCCACGACAACCCATATACCCATACACACACAAAAGCACTGAATTTGAATAAATATGAACTATTTGTAAACCGTAACCAATTTTATCACTTATTTATGAACACAATTAACCCGTTCTAAGTTTTGCAGATATTGCAAGGCGGGCGGAATGTTTACGTAACCACGGAACCCTGTGGTCACTGAACACAGCCGCACCCAACCATCTACCCGCCGTTGTGGCAAACAGGGCGCTGCAGTCATCACGGAGGTCGGCTCGCTCGGCACCTTCGTGATGTACAAAGGGCTCGAGGCAGAGATAATTCTGAAGTGAATCGAAAGACGGACATCTTCAGAAGAACCCACCCAAAATTAAGAACCAAAAGAAGACATCTTAAAATATCGTTGGACAAAACCCACCCGAAATAAGACGCAATAGAAGACGTCAATAGAAACAATCAACATTCACCAGAAGATATCAACGGAATTCAAACAAACAACCCATCACCCACTCGACAACGGACCATCAACACTCAACAAGCAAGAAATCAACATTAAAATATTCAAAACACATTGTACAAAAACAACAGAAAAAAAAGGTTAAACCTAAACCCAAAGGTATACAAAATAAAATTGCAATTAAAAATTGCTTGTTAAAACTCAAAACTAATTCTTTATATTTTCCGCCACCCGAACCACCCGCGTTCATAACCCGAACAATTCTGTTAAAATCAACCAACAAAAACTATCAAAAATACAGTTTTTAAGAGAAGATAAGATCCTTAAACACAGTTCCTTAAAAATTATTCTAATTATTAAAATTAAATTTTGTTTTCAATCACTGAATGTGAAGAATCAACAGATTTCTTGGAATTGCCAGCTCTATTTTAACCATTCATGACTCTTGACCTTGTCCAGCCTGAGCAAGTTTGCTTTGGGAATTATGTATATAATGAGAAAGAAACAAATTTCTGATATTAATTTGGTATCACTGTGATATTGTGATACTGCGATATTTATGGTCGAGAATAAGACAGTCAAATGTTACAGACCTCAGTCTTGTCTATCAAAGTCGAAGCGGAGCTTAATATATATACTATATGGAAATTGATAAAAATTATTAAAAAAGTTTATAAATTAATTTTTTTTATTTTTCATTTAAATTTTATGTAGAAGACGTGGATTGATTTCAAAAAAATTTTTATATTAATATTATTCAGGGTCACTGAGGGAAAATTTGTAAGCGTTTTGCTTCCAGGCAGTGGCGTAGCGAGCATAACTGGCGCCCGGGGCAAAACAATTTTTTTTGCGCCCCCAATGAAATAATGAAAAAATATATGATATATTATATATAATATATATAATATAATATATAAATAATACAAATAACACCATGCGTCTAAATCAGAAAAAGGTTCTGTACACGACAGTTCATTATATTTTGTTATAGATTTAGGGATCTCTTAACACGAAAATCGCAAAAAAAGTTTTTATAGTTAAGCCTAGTAGGATAAACTGGGGTACCCTTGACTTTGGGGCACATTTGACTGAGACGTTTTCGGTATGAACGTTATTTTTCAATAATTTGTTTTATAAATTTTGCATCATTGTATTTCAGTAATCGTCACGAAGTTCGACAATTCTTGCATTACATGAAGAAAAGTAATAGAAAAGTTTTTGTGTTTTTGCGCGCGTAACTGTTATTTTCCGGCACTGATACGTAAGGACTTCCTGACCGAGTTATAAAAGTTAATCAAAGTACCTTTCACAAAAGGTAAAAACTATTTATGTTTTTGAAAATATAAGTGAATTTCAATAAAACTAAATATAAACTAAAAAAATTTAAAACAAAGAAGCCGAGAGCATTTGGGTACATTTGACATTTTTGATTGGGGTACTTTTGACAAATGTTAGTTGTACGAGTACAAAGATTGAGTAACATCGAGATGTTACCAATTCATTTAAAAATTTTTTAATATATTTCTAAATTGGTTTTAATAAAAAAGAAGTGGTTCAAATATCAGAAATAGGACTATCATTAGCCGAAGAAATAAAAGTCTAAAGATATTAGCAACTCTGGTAACAACTACAGCATTGATTCTTTTGGGTTGTTCAGTGATGCTGGTCTAATTTTTTTCCAAGTATTCTGCCACTTCACTTTTAAATTATTTTTTTCGTAGAACATCAACATCAGTAGAATTCTCAAACGCGTTAAAGAAACTTGTGGTTATCGTTAACTGGCCCTTAACTACCTAACCTATTAACTCGTATCCATAACATCTTTGCTGGCAATGTTTATTCCTAACTTTGACAGTTCGATAAAGATGTTCGATAAACTGTTGCTTGCTTAACTTCTCGCTAACTGAAATAATAAAGTTTATATTTTTTTATATCAATTGAGTTAATTTTACTATATTTAATTTTGACATCAATTGTATCGAACTGATCATGTTACATTCGATATTTTAACTCTATTCTACTCTTACAAACACGAACTAAAGATTTATTGAATTTTTGTATGATGAAATTTTTCAAATGTTCGTCAAAATATTACTCTATTCCGCTGAGAAAAATACTCGCAACATTTTTCCACGACAATTTAATTGAACTGCCTATTTATTTTTAAGTGAAAAGTGGCAGCTGTTTTTTTATTTTTTATTTTCATATATTTATTTTTTTCTATTTTGAGGAGTAAAGCATGACTTTCTCAAATTTTTCAATTTCTGCTCAACAAAATTTTTGTCAGAATTTTTACGCAACAAAAAAATTATTGTTGCGATTGGAATTTCACGCAAACGGACAGAGTACTAGGATTAACGTGTTTTTTAAAGATTTTATAAGATTTTTAAAGTTTTTCTCGCTTTTTTCAAATAAAGTCGCATACCTTTAAATATATCTTGTTCACTTCTTGTTCAAAGCCGAAAAAAATTTCTTATTATCTTCATGTTTGTTCAACAAATTTTTTTGCAAATGAGTAGTTTTTGCGCTATCATCATTCATAAAAAATCGAAAACTATTTTCATTTTTAGTGGAGAATATAAGCTATCGCCGAAAGAAATGCGTGCAAAAATACGGATTGTTTATCGATTCCCTATTTTTTACAAAGATTTTTAGCCTTTTCGATTACTTTTTCACAAATCTCGTTACGAATTTCTGCAAGTTCAGTCGCCAATAATTTGAGATCATGGAACGATTCTGCAGGTGAACTTAATTTTAGAACCTTGTAATCTGAGCTGCACACGATCAATTCTCTTAGAGTTCATGCCAGAAATGGACTACAGTTATGATATTTAAATTTGGTTTAAGATAAAGATTGCAGCATTTATGGTACCACTTGTGGCAGTATTTTCATCTGCTAATTTTTCTAATAGCTCTACGTATTCTTCCAGTCCCTCGACAACAACGCTAACTGCTTGCGCTCTGGCGCTCCATCGTTATACAGATTCACGTTTAACAGTTTTGTTAAAGCATTTTTTAACAATTTCCATCGTAATGTTGAACGTGAGAAAAAGAGACGTATGTTATCAATTATTTCAAAACATGTTACAACGATTGAATCTTGGTTAGCTGCAGTAACTCCTACTAAATTTAATGTGTGGTTATCACAATTTACAAGTGTTGCCTTATTAATTTTTTTTATTATTTTTTGTTGAACGCCAGATATGTGATTTGACATAAGGGCAGCATTATCATAGCATTGTACTCTACAGTTGGCTAACTTAATTATTGAATTAATTAATTAAAACAAATTTTGTTGCCAATTTTTTTTTTGTCTTGAGAACGATTTGGCGCCCCTCTGCGAGTGGCGCCCGGGGCATGATGACACCCCCTTCCCCCCTCGCTATGCCACTGCTTCCAGGTCGTATTTTTTCTTCAATTATGCAAAATTTTTCTGAACATTTTAGATTCTTACTTCTTTTATCAAATATCCATGGATGGCATTGTTTTGTTTTTTTTAAATCTCTTCTAAAATATTTCATTTTTGTAGAGGTTGATTCAAAAATATGTAGTAAGATTCATTGCCTATTTTATTAAAAAAAACCTTCTAAAGGGGTGCAAAATTAAGTTTCCACCCCTGGTCCCACCAACCCTAGCTACGCCACTGAAACTACATATGTCTTAATTTAAATACAGTTTAACGTACAATATCTTATCGAACACGATGATAACGATTTTTACCCACATTATCCTGTATGAAGGATATTCGAAGCGAAAGTTATAGGGGAGAGTGGTACTAGTTGTCACAAAATTTGAATGAACCGCTGTAGCTCCCACAAATCAAGCAATAATGGCACTGCAAAACTTGTAAACATAAATTTAATCTTTTATTCTTCAATCCTGATGTGAATAACATAAATTATTTTAAAATAAATTAAAAAATTTCCTTGATAAAAAATTTAACTCGTCTGTGGGGTAAGTTACCACGAGTGGGGTAAGTTGTCCCAATGCATAGTCCCCGTTGTCACACTTCTTAATCGTCATTGCTGCCACACTCCGAAACACAATTTAACCAGCAATGTATTAAACTATCACTTTCAATGCATTATGTGCACAACGTTTGCATTTTATACATTGACGACAATTATTATTGGATTTGACGCTCGACAACGATCTACACATAGTGAATCCACGTTATCTTCATTGATACTAGCTGTATTCGGCAAGCATCATGATATCTGAAGATGCCCGACCTCGGTTTGTAAGTCGTTTGCGATTTCTTGGCATATCCTTAATTTCAAATAAATCATAGAATACTTTCAAAATAGTTATATGAAATTATATGTGACAACAAGCCCCACAAGTGCTGTGACAACCTGTACCATTTGGGAAAAAATGTTAACAATGTTCTGTAAATTTAAATATAAAGTTTTATCTTAAAATTCATAAATATTCGCAAAATATAATATTAATTGTATTGGAAATTTATTTAAAGTTGAATATAACACACTTCTATTTGTTTAATTACAAAATTTAAAAAAATATAAAAATGCAAAAATCCAACTTAGTTTCTTAAATTTCTTTTAATTTTTGCAAAACAAAACTAACGGCACTTAAACTTTCTTGGGATGCTAGACATTGCAATAGCGTATAGATGGCATTGATATTCCATTCGATAACGTGTTGAATCAAAAGATATCGGCGTTGTGACAACTAGTACTTGAGACAACGGGGACGAGTCTCCCCTACTCGAGATAGCACATAACTTTTGACTGTAACCATTAAGTCTAAATTTCGATGGCATTGATTATAGCGTTGGTGTATTCCTTATATATGATGAATTAATAATTTGCATTGTTTTTGCAAACGTATTCTCTTGTTTCAAAGAAATGTGTACTAGAACGCAATTTTTTAACTTTTTCAAAAAAATTAATATAAGATTTTATATCACTGGCATCAGAAGTGTTGTCCAATCCCAATTGGGATTTTTTAAATATTTCTGAACATGACCCTACCTTAAAATATTTATTTAATATGCCAGGCTTAGACCACGATTTTGTTTTTTTATATTTTAATATTTAAAAAAACTAGTAAGGTATAATATCTTCGACTTGGCCGAAGTTAAAATACCCCCACCTGCGATTCGTAATGGTACAAAATCTTAAGTTCTAGCTCTTTTTGTATGAGATTTCAAAAAATTTAACTATTTTGATGACGTCTAAAATACATTCATATCAAATTGTTTTCCTGCAAAGTAAAGACAAGCCTCTTTATAAAGTTTTCAATTAGGGGTTGTATGGGAGGTGGGCGTGTTCTTGAGTGGTTGATGCCAATTGTTCTAACACGCCTCAATTTTGATATAATATACACAAATACCCAATTTCAGGTCTGTAGCTTAAATATTAGCCTATTTATAGATTTTTCAACATTATGGGTTATATGGGAGGTGGACGTGTTCGTGAATGGATGACGCCCATTTTTCTATCGCGTCTTAATTTTAATATAAAATGAATAAATATCTAATTTTACTTTTGTAGCTTCGACAGAAGCCTATTTATATATATTTCAATTTAAGGGCTGTATGGGAGGTGGGCGTGTCCGTGAATGGATTACCCCATTTTTCTATCGCGTCTTCATTTTTATATAAAATGCATAAATATGTAATTTTACTTTTGTAGCTTTGACAGAAGCCTATTTATATAGTTTTCAATTTTGGGGTTGTATGGGAGGTGGGCATGTTCGTGAATGGATGACGCCCATTTTTTTATCGCGTCTTAATTTTTAAATAAAATGAATAAATATCTAATTTTACTTTTGGAGCTTCGACACAAGCCTCTATATATAGGTTTCAATATTAGGGTTGTATGGGAGGTGGGCGTGTTAGTGGGTGGATACGCCCATTTTTCTAACTCATCTGAGTTTTGTTATAGACTGCACAAATACCAAGTTTTAGTTTTGTAGCTTTAATATTTGCTTATTTATGGAGTTTTCATTATTGGGGTTGTATGGGAGGTAGGCGTGGTTTTCATCCGATTTTGCCCATTCTCGAACTTGATCTTACTTGTAGAAAAAAAAGCTTAAATATCGAATTTCAGCACGATAGCTTCAAAATTACGGCTGTAATCGTGTCCACAGACGGACAGACAGACGGACATGGCTAAATCAACTCAGGTGGCGATGCTGAGCAAGAATATATATACTTATATATACCTACCACGCCTCCTTATGGGCGTTACTCACGTCGTGACAAAATTAATATACCCCTTACGCAGTACGCGTAGGATTATAAAAATTAAGTTTTACTATTTCATGGTTATTTTCAATTGTTGCCTCTTTACAATTTTTATTAAAGTGTCACGCCCTTTTCTTAATTCCGCCTATGTACTTTATTGATCATACGTTATAATAGTTCAACCTTTCCCTGCAACAAATTTCAGTTCCCTAGCATCAGTATTAACCAATATACCTTAGTTTCCTTAAAGTGACTCACGCTTTTTATAATCTCTCCCACCTTTTTAATTATTCTACCTACCCACCTACCAAATATTAGTACCCAAGTTTCAATATTTACTGAAATGCAGTGTTTTTCTTATTGTGACACGCGTCTTTGTTGAATCTTACCTACTTTCTAGATTGTTTTTTGTTATAACTTTACCCAGTAGCGTAGCAAGGGGGGGAGGGGAGGGGGGCGGTCCGCCCCGGGTAACGCCAAAATGGGGTGCAAAATTTGGCAAAATAACTTTTTACCACATAATTTTTGATTTTTTTAAATAAAAAGAAAACACCTCAATAACTTCGGTTTTATATTTGAATATCAAGAGAGTGCAAAAGTGAATGAAAATAGTTTTAACCATCACCAGGACTTCCTTTTTTGTTGAAACAAGCTTTAGCTTTATATTAAATTTATTTTAAATTTATTTATATATCAATATTAACGCTCACACTAAAACCCAAGTCAATTTCATATGTAATTTTTCATTGGTTAGGGGTGCAATTTCCAAACGAATTATATTAAAATTATTATATTAAGATGGAGTACATAAGTAAAAATGTAAAAACATTTTTTTATATTCCATTAAGTTTTATAAAAAAGCACTTTTTTACATCTTATATTCAGGTTAAAAAGTGTTCAAACTTGCTAGCATAGTAAACATTTCTAAAACCATTAAGTTTCGAAAACCTGCATGATTTTCAGAGTATGATGAATGGAGGTGTCACTTGTTTTGTAAGCAATACATATCTCCAGAACTTTTCAGAAAACATGTTCATGTCATTAACGTCAAAAATAAAAATATACTTTATGATTTTGTGATTACTAAGTTCTGAGACTATATATCATGAAACAAACCTCATTTACATCTTTTAACCTGCTAGAACATAATTTTGAATAGTAATATGTTTTGGGTATACTGTTACATAAAACTACTAGTTTAAAAATCATTAATAAACTTTAAACTTGATTAAAAAATTTTTAAAAAATTAAATTGATTTAAATTCATTACATTTTTGATTTATATTAAAAAAGATGGCGTTCTATGAAAATTTTTGGCGGTCTGACTTTTTTTTATTTTATTTTGAAGATGTCTATTAAAAACTTTAAGATGGTTTTCTGAATCCTTTATTTTACTAAAATAATTATTATTATGTTCAAATCAACCAACAAAAACTATCAAAAATACAGTTTTTAAGAGAAGATAAGATGCTCAGTTCCTTAAAAATTATTCTATTTATTAAAATTAAATTTTGTTCTCAATCACCGAATCTGAAGAATCAACAGATTTCTTGGAATTGCCAGCTCTTTTTGAGCCATACATGACTCTTGACCTTGTCCAACCTGGGCAAGTTTGGTTTGGGAATTATGTAGATCATGAGAATGAAAACAATTTCTGATATCAATTTGGTATCACTGTAATATTGTGGTGACCGTGGCGTGCAGGTTAAGTGTGTGGCTTAGCACGCTCGGAGCCCAAGTTCGATCCCCAATCGCGGCGAAAAGTTTTTTCAATAAAAAAATTTTTCAGATCGGTCACCACCTCTCTGCAGACAATGGCAAACCTCAGAGAGTAAATAATGCCATGTTAAGCTTCTTGAGAACATGAACTTTAGCCGTTCGGAGTCGGCATAAAACGTGTAGGTCCAGTTCTCTGTTAATAGTGTGCAAACATTTAATAACACACACAACACAATTGATGATAAGAAGCTCGGTCAAAGTCTTTTCAAGGGCTGAAATGGCCAATTTGTTTTTTTTTTTTTTTGTAATATTGTGATACTGAGATATTTATGGTGGTATTTATGGTGATATTTATAAAGCAGTCAAATGTTACAGACCTCAATCTTGTCTATAAAAGTCCAAGCGGAGGTTAATACAGATACACTTAGAAAAAAACATACTTTAAAACTAAACAAAAAATATTAAAAAAGAAATTTAACGCCATTGCGTTTCTACATGACAATATTTAAAACAAGTGTGTTTAATTTTCACCTACCTAAAAACTTTTTTCTTTTTTATTTTCTCTCATTATTTCTTTGAAAAACCAAACAAAAATTTGAATTCAATGACAATTTTTGAAATTTTTGAATTGGTTTGACAAATATCGAACATATGATATAATAAAAACTAATTAATTAAATATTAAAATATTTCAAATGCAAACTTCATTGAATGGAGTTAACATTTGGTATTCGGAAGGTCCCAGGGGTAGCTGGTTGTTAATCTGGTGTTTAAACTCGGAAAAGTTAAAAAAATGGCATCGCAAAAATATGCTTTAAAACATTTGTTTTGAATTTTAAATTTTTTGTTTTAAATTTGGTTTTCATAGCAAAAACATTGTTTTAAAAACAAAAACTTTTGTTTTGAATTTAGCTTTAAAAACAGCTCTGTTTAATTTTTATGAATTTGTTTCAAGCTCTATTAAATTAAATTTTATGTAGAAAATGGGGGTTGATTTCGAAAAAATATTTATATTAATAGTTATTCAGGATCAGTAGGGAAAATTTGTCAACGTTTTGCTTCCAGGCCCTATTTTTTTTTCAATTCTGCAAAATTTTTCGTAAATTTTTCAATGTTTTCTATATTAAACTAACTTAAGTTTTTATAGTAAAACTGATATTGTGTGCTTTGCTGATAGTAAATTTTTCTCTCACAACTTATAAGCCCGGTAGACAATAATATTGGAACAATTCAGAGAAAATTCTTTAAGTTTCTGAAAATTTTAGATTCTTACTTCTTTTATCAAATATTCATGGACAGCATAGTTTTGTTTATTTATTGAATCTCTTCTTAAATATGTCATTTTTGTAAAGGTTGATTCGAAAATATGTAGTAAGATTCATCGACTTATTTTATAAAAAAAAATCTTCTAAAGGGGTGCACAATTTAGTTTCCGCCCCGGGTGCGACCAACCCTAGCTACGCCACTGACTTTACCAATTCTTGTATTGATTTCAATACCCTAGTGTCAATATTGAGTGATAAATGGTGTTTTTTCTAATAGTGACACGCCTCGTTGCCGAATTTTGCCCACTTTGTCATAGTGTTTTCAAAAATTCTACCCATTCTTACAATGAATTTTATCACCCTTGTGTCAAAATTATACAATTTTTGGTATTTGTTTTAATTATACAAAATTATACAAACACTGCCACACCCCTTAGTCGAATAACGCCCACTTTCTCGGTATTAATTTGTAATAATTCTGCTTACCTCTGTACTTCATTTCAGTACCATAGTGTTAATAGTTTTCTATCAAGTGTTTTCGAATATTGCCACACCCCTAAATGACGCCCGCTTTATTGACAGTAATTTGTAATAAGTGTGTCTACCTCTGTACTTAATATCAGTATTCTTGTGTCAATTTATTCGAGATGCAGTGTGTTTCAAATATTGTCACACCCCTTTATCAAGCAATGCTCACTTTATTGAAATTAATTTTTTATACTTTTGCCTACCTCTGTAGTAAATTTTAGTACTCTAGTGTTAATATTATTTCAGATACAGAGTTTTCCTTATATTGCCACACCTCTTTGTCGAATTGCGCACACTAAGTTCACCGTAACTTTTTTAATTGTACCGACCTTGCATTTTTTCTGTAAATGTCAGTACCCAAGTGTCAATATTTACTGAGATACAGTGTTTTTCTTATAATGACACGCTCCTTTATAGACTACCGACCACATTATTGGCAGTAATTTTTTATACTTGTGCCTACCTCTGTACTAAATTTAAGTATCCTTGTGTCAATATTATTCGATATACAGCGTTTTTTAATATTGCCACACCCCTTATCGAATAACGCCCATTTTTTCTTTGCAAAAATATTTAGTTATTGTGCCTACCACTGTAATAAATTTCTGTACCCTAGTGTCAATATTATTCGAGACACAGTAATTGTCTTATATTGCCACACCCCTTCGTCCCATAACGCCCACTTTCTTTATAGTAATTTTCAATAATTGTGCATGCCTCTGTATTAAATTTCAGTACTCTAATGTCAAGTCTATTCGAGAAACAGAGTTTTTCCATTATTGCCACACCCACTTCAAATTATTAATTCGAATAATTTTCGAATTACGCCCACTTAAGTAATCAGAGCTTTTAATATTTGTGCCTGCCCTTGTAATTTTACTGTGAATTTTATTACCCTAGTGTCAATATTTACTGAGATACAGTGTTTTTATATCGACAAATACTTAAGGAGTAATCGATATACATACATTTACAAACAAAAAAAAAAGAAACCAACCAACTTGAGAACCTCCTCCCTTTTGAAGTCGGTTAAAAATTAACAACTGCTTCTATTTCAGTTATTTGAAGTAATACATTTACAGCCTTATTCAATAGATTTTCTAAAACAAAAGTTTAACAGTTGTTAAGTAGCGCAATGTTTAAGGATTTAAACAACGTTGTTTAATTTGTTATTCATAAACATTTCTTATTCAATGCGCAAGTCGGTAATGCAGCAGAAAAAAAAGTGCACAATAATCAAGAAATCCTTCACAATAAGCGGAGGAAAGAACCAATTTGGAGCATGCCTGTGATAATAACAGCCATTGAATAATTACAAATAGAAGGTGACACCGCCGACGATGAAGCGACATAAGAGCAATGTGGCAGATATTTGCATTCCACATAATTATCCAGTTCTATAACCCAAATTAATTGTCTTCGCTTATATGTAAAAAATTTCCCTCGGTTTTTTTTTCACTTGTTTTGTTATTGTTATAGTCCTTTTCTGATGAATACGTTACTTTCTGAGGAATTTTTTGTTTCTATTGTCATTTGCTAGCTTATTAACATTTTGTCAACTTTTACAACTTTTATTTGTAGCACTTTGTCATCTTTTTTATATTCATCGGTAGCGTGTAAGAGTTTTATTTATTATACCCCCACGCGTACTGCGTAAGGGGTATGTTAATTTTACCACGGCGTGTGTAACGCCCAAAAGGAGGCGTGGTACATAAATAAACGTATACATATTCTTGATCAGCGTAACCACATGAGTTTCTTTAGCCATGTCCGTCTGTCTGTCGACACGATTACGGCCGTAATTTTCAAACTATCGTAATGAAATTCGATATTTGAGCTTCTTTCTAATAACACTATGCGCCTAAATCAGAAACAATTTCTGTATGCGGCATCTCACTAATTTTTCTAATAGATTTGGGGTCTCTTAACACTAAAATAGCAAAATAAATTGTTTTATGGCACGTTTTCAAAAAAAATTTTTCAAGTTTTTCTCGCTTTTTTCAAATATAGTTGCATAAATTGAAGTATATCTTGTATGCTACGTATTTGATTTTAACGGGGAACATGACATTGGCCGTGTTTTTAAATTGACTTTATTTTATAATTTTGTAAAATTTTAGTAAATATTCTTAAGATGCGAAACCATATTTTTCGTATTGGTTGCGGCACTAGCAGGTTCATTTTTTGACGATTTTTTTTTTTTTTTGTATGTTTTTAAACTTAATTCGCTATCGTATGACACGAGCTTTTTTAAAAATTTTTTTCGATTTTTATGAATTTTTTAAGTCAATTTTTTTTTCGAAAATACACACTTTCAAATTTGGAACATCACCAAAAATTGAAAAAAAAATTTAAAAAAAGCTCCAGTCATACCAAAAAATTGGTTAATTTTGTTAAGATTTAAAAAAGTCTTTTTTTCCGGATCGGACAATTTTTGCGACTCCCAGCGCTGCAACCACGAGCCCGCGTTTTTTTCTCTGCCGCCAGTTTGGAGCTCTATAAAACCATGTTGTAGTGAAAAATATATTTTTTTGAATTTTTTTCTTGTAATTTGTTCAATTATTTACAATAATAAAAATAAATTTTGGAAATTTTGGTTTGTTTTTGACTGATTTATGAATTTTTCAAAAAAGGTATGTTTTTTCTGTCGCGGATGTTATATCCCTCCTTAATAATCAAGCCTATCAAAGTAAGCCCAATAAAGTTTTCTAATTTTAATAAAAAAGAAGTAAAAAATAGATTTAAGACGAAAAATAATGCTAAGATATAATTAAGAAATTAATAAAAAATACTTACAGAATGCCTACAACATCGATTTATAGCACATTTCGATGAAAAAACGCCAAAAAACATAAAACAAATTTTTTTTTAAAACCGTTAAAATTTGACTGAGTTGTTTGCTCGGAAAGTGGAGTTTTAGATTTTGGAACTGCATTTTTCGGAAAATTGACATTTGAGGAATGCATAAGATAATTTTGGTTAAAAATTTTTAGTTTTGAAAAAAAATTAAGATTCGATCAATGCATAAGCTCTTCTCAAACTAAATTTCAAATCGATTAAACAGATTTTTGTATAAAAATTGTATTTCTTTTTTAAAAGGTTGGGAACCCCCTGAAGCGAATTAACAATTTTTTTAAGTGGTTTGCACATCTACAGTCTAAACCTGATTTAATGACATCTGAATCGATAAAATCGGTCCATTGGTCTGGGAGGAGTCTGGAAGTCACAAAAAAACCTTAGCCTATTAATTATATAGATTCAATATTAATTTCAATTTCTTTGTTCATTTTAACTTTTTAATACATTTTTTTATTCAAAATTAATCATTACATTCATTCTTTATTTCGTCTTATTTATTACTAATTTTATATTCATAAAAATATTAAAAATAAACATGAAAACATTAATTACGAATGCATTTTTAATAAATTTTATTTGTGTGATAAAAGTGATTATTTTATTGAGTATTCAAAACTCAATTTTATTTTCATTTAACACAATTTGGCAATTTGCATAAAAATCAAATAACACAAACGAAAACTCTTGCTAGCAATGCAGCAGCTAGTGACCTTGAACAAGGGAGGATATTATTTCTGTTTAATGTGGGATCAATTTAGGATTTTCTTAGCTATGTGCATAAACCAGGTAAAAAGCTTTGGAGATACGCAAAACGATGGTGGCGACATAACGACGGGGTAGTGGCGAATGTCGGCGGTGTCCATTCTATATTATAATTATTCAATAGCTGTGTTTTTTATCAAGCGAGTAGTTAAAAAACGACCGCTTATCATATGTATACTCGCTTAAATAACACAGGAAACTGTTAGCCGCTTAAAAGTTTGCCGACCAAACGAAAAAAAATGCTTCCAAGTTATGTTTCAGTAATTGTATACATTTCCTACAAAGGTGGCAACTATATCTGATTGATAGTCAATAGTGATGTATGAAATGAAAATTTTTTGTACCAAATACTTTTCACGATATACTCATAATTTGCATTAGATCAATATTTCAATAAAAATACATAATAATTTAACAAGTAAGATAAACAAAATTTATCAAATATACTCATAATGTAAAACTATGTTGTTTGCTTAAGCTTTTAGCACTGAAAATCTTTTGAGTATCGGGTTTGTTTTCAGAACCGAGTCTCCAATGCTTAAAATCTGAAAAGTTATGCATCACTTATTGTCAAAACTTTGATATATAAAATAAATTTGTCAAAAATTGTTTACAAAAATTTGATCAGAACATAAACAACGTTTTTTACTTTTCAGAAAATGCTTCCAAGTTTTAAAAAAATTCTTAAGCGAGTAAGCAGTCGTTTTTTGACTACTCGCTTGGTAAAAAACACAGCTAATGTAACAGCATAAATACCAACATAAAGCAAAATAACGCGGTAGTGCTGCCAATAACACTGGTTTACAGCCAATATGTTCTTTGAATGCCACTATCCTTTTCTTTTTTCTTTTCTTTTTTTTTTCTGTCACTCCGTTTTCGAGATATTGCCCACTGTAGGGTTTTCAACGAAAAAAAAAAGTTAGTTCCACTTAATTGCATATATCTCCAGAACCAACAACAGTAATCAAACAAATGATATGTCAAATAAAAGCTAATAAAATTTCTTACAAACAATGCAAACACCAGTTTTTGGTCGAGTTGTTAGTTTTGGCGGAATAAATTCAAATTTCGGGGATTTTTTTTATTTTTCAGAAAAATTTCCAAAAAAAGACAAAATAGTTGCAAATTTCGTTAAGAAATCAAAATATTTTATTACTTTTGATATTTTTTACTAAAAGCCTTTATTTTTCCAAAAAAAATAAGCTATTGTTGAAGAAAATCTATTGAGAAATGAAAAAGTTGTGTTTAATGGAACGAAATCACCCAAATTGTGTGATTATCAATTTATGCATTTGGACTTATTTTATTGCCATAAAAAAAAATGAGAACTAAAGGTTGTTGTAATAAAATCATATATTCTTCATTTTTTATTGTTTTTATTGTTCTTTTAATAATTTACATTATTTTTACATTATTTAAATTGTATATAATTACACTGTGCTCGAATCGGACACTTGTTTTTCTCATCAAACGGGGGACCCGGGGGGATAACCTAATTCGAGTATGCTGATTATAATGGTGCTAAGCGTTTTTTTAAGTTAGCTCTTGTTTTCGAGTATTTTGAAAATCAAAATTTTAGACCCACGAAGAAAAACATTTGTAATTCTTGACCATTTATTTAAGGGGGGACATGACATTGGCCGTTTTTTAAATCAAGTTTTTTTAATTTTGTATTTTAGTAAATATTCTTAAGATTTTAAGAAAAAAAATTTCATGGAAAAATTTCTACGGATTCAAAAGGTACAACCAAGTGAGAGCGCATTTTAATTTTCTTTGCATTTTTCTCTGTTCCCAAACTTTGAACGCGTTTATTTTTTTTTTTTTTTTTGTATTTTTTAAACTTGATTCGCTATCGTATGACACGAGCTTCTTTTAAATTTTTTTCGAGTTTTTATGAATTTTTAAAGTCAATATTTTTTTCGAAAAAACACACTTTCAAATTTGGAACATCACCAAAAATTGAAAAAAAATTTAAAAAAATCTCCTGTCATACGATAATCAATTTTGTTAATATTTGAAAAAGTAATTTTTTTCCAGATCGGACAATTTTTGCGACTCCCAGCGCTGCAACCACGAGGCCCCGTTTTTTTCTCTGCCGCCAGTTTGGAGCTCTATAAAACCATGTTGGAGTGAAAAACATATTTTTTGTGAATTTTTTTTGTAATTTGTTCAATTCTCTGCAATAATAAAAAAATTATTTTGGAAGAATGTTTATTTTTGACTGAGTTATATTCTCTGCCGCGAATGTTATGTCCCACCTTAATTCCTCTGTGAATTGTAATGTAAAATAACATCCGTGTACTTAACCAAAATACTTTTTGTAATACCCACAAATCAGACTTAATAAAATAAGTTTTTATTTCAACCCAAACATCCTATTTAGAAGTTTGCTGTTGTTTCCAAAAATCATGGAGTAATAACATAAAAATGTTCGAACCTGTTAAGCAATTGGCTATTTTTAAACAATTACGTTGTATATATAACCTACATTATATTCTTTTGTACAAATTGTGTAGTTGTTTACCTTAAACAAAAGTACTGACTCTTAATCAGTACTATTTATAATATTGCACCATAGTGTGGGGATCAGCCTATTTAGCAATTCCCGGAAAAATTCCTATATGGAAGTTTGCTACACATAATTTAGACTTTTCAGCTGTTTGATATGATAGAAACATTTAAAATCATCAACTAATTAAAGCAAGCGTTAAGCTAATGTAAACATAAGCTCACGCTATCTTTAAAAATGCACTTTCCCCAAACCCTCAAAGCCATGAAATGTTGCCGTTGCTTAAGGGCCCAATAAAGTTTTTTTGTATTAATTTTTGCGGGGAAATCACTCTTAAATCAACTAAATCGAATAAATATTCTTCAAATTGTTTTTATTTGATGCATATTTGTCGATACACTGGTTATTCTATCAATTTATATCGATTTAATTTTAATAAATTGTAAAATATAAAAAATAAAATTGCTTTGGTTTTATCCTTTATAGTGATATTTTGTTTTTCGAATTACTCGGAAACTAGAGCTAACTTAAAAAAACGCATAGCACCATTAGGATCAGCGCACTCGAATCATGTTATCCCCCTGGGTCCCCCGTTTGATGGATTTTGCAACTAGCACAGTGTTATTATCAATAATTTTTATTGTTGCATTAAATCATTTATATTGTTATTTACTAGTGTCCGACCGATTATTCGGCTTCGGCTTCGGTAATCGGCATAATCGGCCGATATTTTGATCTTCGGCTTCGGCTTCTGCTTCGGCCGAAATAGCCGATTATTTTTGCCGAATGTTATTGCTTTGCTAAACAATTTTTTTTATACTTTTTTTTTAACTTTTTGCAAATTTTTTGCATTTTTTTGAATTATTCAGTAAACATTTGAAACATTTTCATTGTTCACTTTGTGTTTCTTTCCTTTTCTGTTCTCTCATGAGTTGGTGTTCATTCCTTGAAAATTTTATTCAAATGATAAATGCAGCGAGTCCGACTGTTACGTTTTTGCTTTTGTTATGGACTGAAATATAAACGCTAGAAATTTTCTGCCAGATTTCAGTTAGTATTACATTTTTGTAGCTTTTCTCGACTGGATCGAAAATATATTCAATTTTCTTCTACTTTATCCTGACGTCAATAATTCGATTACAGAAAAATCCGAATTTTGCAGAAAAACTCTTACGTTTAACTCGAATTTAAGGGGACTTTCAAAAATTTTATTTTAATGTTTTAAAATGCCTATAAGTTGAATAAAAAACAAGATATCATTTTGAAAAATTATATATATATTTTGTAGTAAAAAAATCACACAAAAAAAATTTGATTTGATTTTTTTGATTTTTTTATCTACAAATATGGCTTCTGGAATTATTTTAAAAAAGCATCAAAAAACCATAACGGGCATGATTACAGCTCACTGGAACATCGGAAAAAAAACAAAGAACGGGGTTTTTATCAGCATCAAAACCGCCATGGAATGAACTAGAAGAAACAAGTTTGGTTAAAAATTAACAAAATGGCGGCGTTTTTTCAAAAATTAACAAGTTTTTTTGGACAATATTGGCCAAAAACTCAAAAACTATAGAACCGATTTTTCTGTCTGTAGTTCATGCCATGCATCGACTAGTGTTAAACAAAATATTTAAATTTCAATTTAAATAAATGATTCTTTAAACAAATTCCTGTAGCAATACATCTGATTAAAATAATAAAAAAATTTTTTTTTTTGAGTAGTTTTTTTTTTAAAAAAAATATATTTTAAATTTTTTAAAATGATAACTTATTTTCTATTCAACTTATACGCATTTTAAAACATTAAAATAAAAAAATGTTTGAAGGTGTTACGTCCCCTTAATGATTTCAGTAAGTTTTTTGTACTGAAATGAATACTAAAGGTAGTTAAATTTTAAGGGCCGCTGCTTATTTTGAATAAAACACAAATTATTCAGAAAATTACTGTCATTTCTTTTTATTATGATAATATTGGTATGGTTCAATTATGTATTAAACAAAATATCGGCCAAATGGCTGCCGTGACCTCGGCGGCACACCTTCATCCGATGGTCCAAATTTTCGATAACGCTGAGGCATAATTGAGGTTCTATGCCGCTAATGTAACGAATTATCTCATCCTTTAGCTCTTGAATTGTTGCTGGCTTATCGACGTACACCTTTTCTTTCAAATAACCTCAAAGAAAGAAGTCCAACAGTGTCAACTCACATGATCTTGGCGGCCAATTGACATCTCCACCACGTGAGATAACACGGCCATTGAATTTGTCGCGCAAAAGAGTCATTGTTTCGTTAGCGGTGTGGCAAGTATTAAATATGAATAACACGACTGAAAAATATGTTCTGATATCAAAGTCGTTGGTACACCACGTCGTTGGTAAACCACTATTACAAAAAGGACTGGGCAGAAAGAATTGAGTCGAAAGTTGGAGAGAGCAACGTCAAAAATGTTCCACTCGTCAAAAAGAAAACATAATTCTCCCACCGCTGCACATCAAACTTGGACTTATGAAAAACTTTGTCAAGGCGTTAGACAAAGAAAGCGAAGCATTCACATATTTGAAAACGATTTTTCCAAATCTTTCTGATGCCAAGATAAAAGAAGGTGTCTTCGTTGGATCGCAAATAAAAAGGTGTTAAGCGATCTTCAATTCTCAGAACTATTGTCACCAGTTGAGGCAGCGGCGTGGGATTCTTTTAGGACGACTGTTTCTAGCTTCCTCGGGAACAATTAAAGTGAATCTTACGAGAAAATAGTCAACGAGTTGCTTAAGAACTATAAAAAAATGAGCGTAAATATGTCTCTGAAAATTCACTTTCTGCACTCCCATTTGAATTTTTTTCCGAAGAATCTCGGTGACGAGAGCGACAAGCATGGGGAAAGATTCCACCAACAGATGAAAGCAATTGAGAATCGGTACCAAGGATTTTGGGACGAAGGAATGATGGGCGACTATTGTTGGTTTCTCATCAGAGAAACCGATCCCGAATTAAATAAACGACATAACAAGAATTCTAATCATTTTGAATTTCTGAATAATAAATAAAAATTATTTACAATGCAAATAACAATATAAATGATTTAATGCAACAATAAAAATTATTAATAATAATTATATACAATTTAAATAATGTAAAAATAATGTTAGTTATTAAAAGAACAATAAAAATGAAGAATATATGATTTTATAACAACAACTTTTTGTTCTCGTTTTTTTTTATGGCAATAAAATAAGTCCAAATGCATAAATTGATAATCACACAATTTGGGTGATTTCGTTCCATTAATCACAACTTTTTCATTTCTCAATAGATTTTCTTCAACAATAGCTTATTTTTTTTGGAAAAATAAAAGCTTTTAGTAAAAAATATCAAAAGTAATAAAATATTTTGATTTCTTAACGAAATTTGCAACTATTTTGTCTTTTTTTGGAAATTTTTCTGAAAAATAAAAAAATCCCCGAAATTTGAATTTATTCCGCCAAAACTAACAACTTGACCAAAAACTGGTGTTTGCATTGTTTGTAAGAAATTTTATTAGATTTTATTTGATATACCATTTGTTTGATTACTGTTGTTGGTTCTGGAGATATATGCAATTAAGTGGAACCAATTTTTTTTTTCTTTGAAAACCCTACAGTGGGCAATATCTCGAAAACGGAGTGACAGAAAAAAAAATAATTTTTTTTTCGGAATTAGCGACCGATTTTACATGAGAAAAGGATAGTGGCATTCAAAGTACAAACAACTTTTCGTTATTTGTAAACCAGTGTAATCATAGGTTCAATTTAAGTAGACTTTAAACGCAAAGTTTGGCGTTTAAAAGCTACTTAAGTTACGTAGTTGTAAAACATCTTTATGAATTAAGATTTGTTGTTTAAAGCATTTGTAAAGTAACGCAGCCACTAAAATCAGTTTATGATATAAGGCCGTAAGTTGTTACATTTTTAACTCAAAAAGACTAATGCTAAGATCCTGTTATTTTAGTTCTTAAGTAAGTGCAATTTACAAAATAAATCAATCAGAAAATAGCATTCATCTACTGCATTTAAACCTTTTTTAAACGCCGGCAACTTATAAGGCGTCATTTTAAATGAAAATAATATATCGCTTTCAAACCCGATAAATCAAAAATAAATAAGCGACACAGTTTTCGCGTACCTTAAACAATGCCAACCATTACTTTTTAGTCTTTCCAACGGAGATGTGGTCTTCCTTGCCGCTGGGTACCGAATCGAATAATTTTTCGAGAGAGAGGAGCATCGTCGTTCATTCTCTCGACATGACCATTAGCAAGGTCGGCATATCGATGTCGGCATATAGCTCATACAGCTCGTGGTATTCGGTACTCGCCATTGACGCAGATGGGATCATAGATCTTGTGAAGGATTTTTCTTTCAAAAGCTTTCAAAGTCCTTTCATCAGTGCTGGTCAACGTCCAGGTTTATGTTTGTCTGTATCTCAATTGCCTACTGAACCCAAAGTAATGCCTGTTGGCAAGAGTTATTCTTCGTTTAATCTCAATACTGATATCGTTAGAGGAGTTAATTCTGGATCACTGGTAAACAAAGTACTTCATACCCTCAAAGATAGTGTTGTCAACAGTGACATAACACTCTTATAGAAAATTGTGCCGCTGCGTCTCTTTGTAATCGACAAAAAAATAGTGTGTGTCGATTTGTTTTTCTTTTCCAAGATTTGTCGGAGCGTAAAGATCTGTTCGATGGTGGACTTTCCAGGTCTGAAGCCACACTGATAAGGTCCAATCAGTTGGTTGAAGATGGCTCTTTCATACAATATGCTCGACAGGACCTTATATACGAAATTAAAAAGGCTAATCCCACGGGAGTTGGCGCAAATGGTGGGATCGCTTTTCTTGTGGATTGGGCAGAGCACACTGAAGTTCCAACCATCTGGAATGCATTCTTCCGACCATATTCTGCATAGAAGTCTGTGAATGCATGTAAACAGAGCTTCACCACCGGTATTAAACTACTCAGCCGGTAGGCCTTCAGCTCCTTCGGCTTTGCTGTTTCAAAGCCGAGCTATAGCTGTTAAGACCTCGTTATAGTCGGGGAGTGGAACTTCAGTGCTGTCATCCATAATTGTTATTTCCGGGATATTATCTCTACTGGCGGGATTGCTGTCAGCGTCGCCATTTAGAAGACTAGAGTAGTGTTCTCTCCATAACATCAGTGTACTATGGATATCTGTCATTAGATTTCCGTTTTCATCATGGCAGGAAGAGGTCCGGTCTTGAAACCATCGGCTAGGCATCTTATCTTTTCGAAAAATTTTCGAGTCTCATTCCTGTCGCCATGCATCTCAATTTTCTGGCACTCATGCATTGCCGCCTCTATTTTTTTTCGCCTGAACAGGCGTCTCTCTTCCCTCCTCTTCGCTCCATAACAGTATGCGTTGCAACCGACTGCAGAGGGGCTTTGTAGGCGATGTCCTTCTCTGCAGTGGCGTCGCGACACTTCTGGTCGTGCCACTGGTTTCGGCGGTGGTAGCCTAACGCCTCTTCGGCAGCCGTACGCAAAGAGTGGGATATGTGAGTCCATTTTGCGCATATATCGTCGATCGGAGGAGTTATTTTTTGAAGCAGGAGTGAGCAAAGGCTTTGGCTGTCCGTTTTGACTGCAGCTTATCGACGTCAAGCTTTTTTGTGTAGGATTGCGAGCATTCGTAGCTGCGCACAGACGTGTACGGATCTTGGCTGTTACAAGATAATGATCTGAGTCTATGTTGGCACCAAGGATCGTGCGTACGTCTAGTACACTGGAAGAGTGCCTTTCTTCAATCAAAACATGATCAAGTTGGTTGCTTGTTGTTTTGATCAGGGGACAGCCAGGTGGCCTTATGAATATTGAGATGTTTGAATCTAGTGCTTCTAACGACCATGGTTCGTGCTGCGGCGAAGTCAATCAACCTCATTCAGCTATCGGATGTATTGTCGTGGAGGCTGATCTTTCCGACTGTTGCACCAAATAAGTTTTCCTTAGCCACTTTGGCGTTGAAGTCATCAAGCACGATTTTTATGTCATGACGGGCGCAGCGCTCATATGCATTTTCAAGGCTTTCGTTAAAACTTTCTTTGGCCTCTTCATCTATTTCTTCTGTCGGAGCGTGCGCTTATATTAGGCTTGTATTAAAAAATAGCCTTGATGCGTATTATGGCAAGTCGTTCGTTCACAGGAGTGAATCGCAGGACAAGATGCCATGTTCTCTTGCCAACAACAAGTCCGCATCCAAACTCGTTCTTCTCAGCATGGCCGCTGAAGCAGAAATCACAGGATGCTTGCCGTAAGCGACACTGTTCCTTCCATCGCATTTCTTGGATTGCAGTGATATCAGCTTTATATCTAACCAATATATCAATCAGTTGGATAGAGTCATCACCCCAATTTAGGTTCCGGACATTCCAGGTGCATATCCGTATTTCAGTATCAGTTTTTCGTATCAGTTTTTCTCATATGTCTTGTTTGTTCCATGGAAATGTGTTTTTATGTGTTGTCTGCAAACCCAACCAAAGGTGCCCGCCGCTCAAATTAGCCGTCAACTAATGGGTGTTAGTTTGCCGTTTCTTGGAAATCTACGAGGAGGTTTGAGTCGACTTGAGGCGATTTCGACATGGATAATGCTGGCCTCACCTAGTTGATGCAGTCAGACACGTTGCCATGTGAAAATCGTCCCCTTGTCTCCTAGATGATTATGCTAATGAACAAAAAATCAGATTGAAAATTTATTTTGACAAAGCGAAAACAATTATTAATATGGTAAAATAGAAAAGAAAACTCAATTACGATCAAAATATAAATATATCTAATTTTCAAGACGGGTACTTAGTATAAGTTAAACTAGAAAGTAAAAAGAAAAACCAAAATTCTTGTCACAAACTATATGAAATAATATGTAGAGGAGGAGAAATTTCATAATAATATGTTTTAGAAGTTTATAAACTTATTCGTGGTATTCAATGAACGCCGTATTGGTGATGTAAACAGCGTATGTTCGGTAAGTTTACGGCAACGTAATTTGCAATAACAAAATTGTAAGGAATTAAACATACGCTGTTTACACTACAAAAACGTGGCGTAAATAGAATGTATAGTTCGTATAATGCAACTGTGTTATTTGCAACTTGTTTTTGGCACTTCAAAAGAATATTTTAAACTTTTTGCTGACTAAAATATGATAAACTTTTGGTATATGTATAAAAGTGCGATAGTTTTAATTAATTTTGAGATGTTAAATTTTGTTTACTGCTATTAAATTAGTTTTTATTCATGGTGGGTTCGTAGAAGCACACAGCGTGAACTTATAGTTACACGCTTCAGTATATATACGTCGTTCATTGAATACCATGATTATAAATTAGAAACAGGTAAATATTTTATTATTGAATAATAAAAAAAAATATTAGCCATTTCAGCCCTTGAAAGGACTTTGATGAACAAATTGTGTTGTGTGTGTTATTAAATGTTTGTACACAATTGAGCAAGAACTGAACCTACATGTTTTATGCCGACTCCAAACGGCTAAAGTTCATGTTCTCAAGAAGCTTTATATGGCAATATTTACTTTCTGAGTTTTACCATTGTCTGTAGAGAGGAGGTGACCGATCAGAATTTTTGTTTATTGAAAAAAACTTCGCCGCGAGTGGGAATCGATCTCGGGCTCCGAGCATGCAAAGCCACACACTTAACCTGTATGCCATGGTCACCATTGAATAATACAAGCTTTAGAATATACCATTATATTAGTTATGTACCATTAATATTAGTTGTTATATATTAGCTATTTTTAAACAAGTAAAGAAAGTCTAAAGTCGGTCTAGGCCGACTATGAAATACCCTAAACCTACTTTAAAAAAAAAAAAAAATATTAATGAAAACGGGCTTGTCCGTGAGCGGATGAAGCCTATATTTTATATACATTTAAATGTTGAAGAAAAATTTACACATACCAAGTTTTTTTCCTGTAGCTCACAGTTAATGCCTTTATTATGCTTTCGCTATAAGAGGTGGGCGTGTTCATGGACGGATTACTCCCAATTTTTGAACACACCTTAGTTTTGGTATAAAATACATACATTCCAAATTTAATTTCTCTATGACAAACATAACCTTTTTTATGGAGTTTTACGGACACGCCTACTTTTTGGGTTGTATGGAAGGTAGGCGTGTCCGTAGGCGGATGACGTCCATTTTTCAAAACCATCTTTGTCTTATCATAAAAAACATATGTGCCAAATTTTAGCTCTTTAGGTTAAACACAGGCTTATTTATTGCGTTTTCAATTTTTGGGTTGTATGGGAGGTGGGCGTGTCCGTGAGCGGATGACGTCCATTTTTCAAAAACATCTTTGTGTTGGTATAAAACACATACATATCAAATTTTATTGTTGTAGGTTAACTATGAAATCAGTTATGCAGTTTTCAGTTTTCGCGTTGTATGGAAGGTAGGCGTGTCCGTGGGCGGATGATGTCTATTTTTCAAAACCGTCTTTGTTTTGTTATAAGAAACATATGTGCCAAATATAAGCTCTTTAGGTTAAACACAGGCTTATTTATTGCGTTTTCAATTTTTGAGTTGTATGCGAGGTGGGCGTGTCTGTGAGCGGATGACGTCCATTTTTCGAAGACATCTTTGTGTTGGTATAAAACATATACACACCAAATTTTATTGTTGTAGGCTTATTATGAGCTGAGTTTCCACAAATTCCACAAATATTCAATAGTGCAGATCCTTGGGTGCATGTGACCATGTGTACCAAGTTTCATTCAATTATCTCTACTCCTTCTTCTTATCCTTTGTATACGGACAACACACAGACGGACAGACGGACGGACGGACGGACGGACGGACATGAATAGCTCGACTCACGAGATGACGCTGATCAAGAATATATATACTTTTCTATACCGGACTCGCTTCGTTCTATGCGTTACAAACGTTTGCACAAAGTTAATATACCCTGACCTTTCAGGTTTAGGGTATAACAAACAAATTCATATATTATAGAACAATATACAGGAAACAAAATAAATCCTTTATTCGTATACCTTGTTTCCAACTCCGAAATCTTAAAAATTTACTTTTGGAAGTCAATTTTCGCTTAAGGGTTAGGTTGTAGTGTACTCTTAAAAGTCACTATTACCACCAACTAAAACAATGTATTCTTTAACTATATTCTTTCTTTATGTTTTCTTCACAAAATAAAATAAATAATTTATCACCAAATAAAAACACAAAATTTTAAAGTTTGTCGCACTGAGCTCTGTGGTGATTGTAAAATTCTACACACCATATGACAGGAATCGAGTTCTACAAGCTTTCGGTGATTACCTTCTGCTGGCTAAAAATGCAGTCAATCTGAGAGGGGCAGGTATTGACAGACAATAATGTATACCTGTATGAAAGCATATCAGCTGATGCCAGAAGAGTTCTTCAAGCTGTGATTCAGTGCAAACACAGTGGAAGCATAATGTAGGCTTCAACTCTGTGATCTCGTGTGTCACTCGGCGGCCATTTCCACACAGGTTCGATAGTTAAGAACATAGTACAACAAATAAGGTAGGTGCAGGGCTGAGAGCCGAAAGTCAGAACTGTCAAAAAAATATTGAACGAAATAGAGCAACAAAACAATACATCAAATAATTTGTATCATCAATAATTTGTAATATGACAATTCTGACTCTGAGAGAGAGAGGATTGATAGCCCTGCAACTACCTTGTTTATTGTACTATGGTTAAGAAGCTAGTTCGCCAGTTTGGCTCACTAGTTAACTTATTGACAAACATTTTTGATTATCTCTATCCAACAAAGCAAAAAAAAAACATTCTCTGTAGTCTTTACGTAACCAGGGTTGTATTGAAACATTAGTCTAGTAATAGTTATTAGTCTAGTTAACTTATTGACAAAAATTTTTGATTATCTCTATCCAACAAAGCAAAAAAAAACATTCTCTATAGTCTTTACGTAACCAGGGTTGTATTGAAATATTAGTCTAGTAATATGTGGAGTAAATTTTGATGATTTAATGACGATGTGAGAAATGTTTGGTACTTTTTCTTTTCTATTTGGTAGTACTCTATGTAAGTTGCATACAGTATATGTGATAACTTTGTTTGGATACAGTAAAGAAGTTATTTCGAGAAAATTATGCTGGTGTCGAGGACTTGGGAAGCATTTTTGTTTAATTTTCCCCACGCAAAAATAATTTTATTTCGAAGCAATTAATACTTTTTTAAGAGTATATTTCTATTGTTCTCAAATGTAACCCTGTGTGTACCAAGCTGATTCCGTAATTTGAACGCTCGCTTTCTCGAACACAAACAAGGCGCCATATTGTTTGCCACAAGAGTTCACAGATGTGAAAGCCACATTAATGTGTTCACCCTGCGCGAAAAAATTTGCATCCGAATGCAAAAGAACTTATAAGAAAAGAGTCTTATAGTTATTGTATTTTTTGAATTTTTACTGTCCCACTGTTTCTTTTATTTTTCATTATATTTTCAACTCTATCAAACAGTTCTATTTTGTTTTTCTTATCTCTGTCTTTCTTTTTTCGTACCAACATTTATGCTTATAGATGTGCATGTTATATATGTGCATGTAATTTAATTGTCCATGGTTTCTGCTCATGATATCCACAAGATCCTGATTGGCATTCTGTGCAAACAACACTATGGTTTTAGATTTTTTAGATTGCGTTCGTCATTACTTCGAGAATTCTGCCGTTGACGTCATCTGTGTTTCTGAAAACTGGTTTTATGTAAACCTAAATGACTTTTGTGATAATATTAATAATAACAAGCTCGTATGCAATGACAGAACGAACAAAAAAGGAGGGGGTGTTTATTGTTTGTTAAGGGGACGTGACGCCTTCAAAAAAGGTTCTTTTAATGTTTTAAAATGCATTAATAAATAAAAAATAAGAAATCATTTTGAAAAATTAAATAGATACTTTTTAGTAAAAAATTACATAAAAAATAATCTTGTTGATTTTTTTACTTACATATATGTATGTCTACTGGAATTATTTAAAAAAAACATCAAAAAACCATGGCGGGCGTGATAACGACACTGTGGGACATCGGAATAAAAAACCAAAAACGGGGTTTTTCAGCACACTGATAAGCATATGCATATACATATGCATATACATATACATATATATATGCGTATTTAATACAAATCGTTCTATCTTGCTTAAGCCGATGAACTTCAGGCTCAACAAGGAGGTATTTCGACAAACTAGGTCATATATACCTACGGCGACCAGAATTCATGGAACAAAATATGGGACATTTTAACTTACAAAAATTTTTATTCCAGCCTGTGTTCTAAATTAGTTTATGTACTTTCCTAACGCATATTTATATGTTAATACGCTTACACAAAACTTGAACCCCTTTTCTCAATTTTTGGTTTCCATCAAAAGTAAAAATTTCCAAAAAATATTATGTTTTATATATTAACTAGCAGGCCACAGTCGTCCGAGGCTTCGCCGCGGACATTTTCTCTTTAGCAATAATACCTTTGTATATTAGAAAAATTTCAATAATAAAAAAGTTAAAATATTTGCATATTATTTGTATTTGGAAGCAAATTATGTTAAATAGTATAATGATAATAAAGTATATATAATATATATATATATTTTCATTTTAGTTATTAAATACTTTAGTATAAACAACGTTTTTTGATTCATTGGCATTACCAGGAATAAGAAAATTCTGATTTTCTGCTGTACCGACTCGTTTACCATAATCTAATTCTACGTTTTTCAAATTTTTTTATTAAAGATTTATTGTACTCCACCCGCAAAGAGTAGCGGGCACAATAATTTTGTCACGAAATTTTTTTCACGACCATGAGTCGATTAAGCCATGTCCGTCTGCCTGTCTGTTCATTCGTTTGTCCACACGATTACAGCCGTTTCTTTATTGCAAATCTCTTTTAAGTCCATAATGAAATAGTTTTCATGATTTGAGATTTGTCATACAGTGGTGCTACAGTTTAACGAAAGATATAATGTCAAGGCTCGTTCGGTAAATCGAAAAGTTCATTAAATCGGTAATACTATTTTTGAGTTTTTTATCATATAACAAAGCTAATTAATTTGTCAACTTGAAACAAATAGCCTTAAATTTTTTGTCTTAATTATGCACTCCAATAAAGTTGAATTTTTGAACTTGTTTTAGTTATTATTAATAATTGTTATTAAATGTTTAGAAAGCTGCTGGTTAAAATCTGTTCACACTCCAAATAAAAAATCCAAGATTATGTCAATACATTCCTATAATGTTTTTTAAAAAGGAAACAATACAATATGTATATTAACCCGAGGGGACTATTTGAGAATTAGATTAGTAAATACATATTAATGTTATTACAAATTCAAAAACAAACGAAGCACGCTCAGAGAAGCAAATGTTTGTGAAATAGAATACCTACAATTTCAAATGTTGGCAATATAGAGTTAACAATGAACATTAAATAAGGGTTCGTTATATTGGAAGTTCGTTAAATCGGTGTTCGTTAAATTGGAGCACCACTGTAATGCTTAAATTTGAAACATATAGGTAGTACCTATTAGGTACCCTGAAGCTGAAATTCAACAAAATTTTGTGAATACTTCCATAGAAAGTGACGTCACCAAAATATCAAAACCTTCATAATTTACACAAAAATTAATGTGTTGAATTGAAAGTTCATACATTAGTCTTGTTTTCTTGATAAATAAAACGTACTCTGAGTTTGAAATATGAAAAATTTGTAAAAATACGCCTATCCCCCTTACAAAGTGACGTCATCAAATTAATATAACCTAAATAAATTCGAATAAACTTCAACCTGAGTATTTTGACTTCGGGCAAGTCGAAGATCATTTTTTAATGGTTTTATTTTTCATTTGTCTTTTATTCATCATTAAAGCGATGAATTTAAGTATATTCCTATTTATATATTCCTCACTTTATATTCCATAAAGTTTTTTAAAAAAGCTTTTGTACTTCAAATATTTATCGTAAGAAGTGCTTAAACATGCTAGTATAGTAGACATTTCATCCAATATCCCAGCAAAATTTTTCGTTAGGTCTTGTTTTTTAAGCGATTCTAGAGAATGCATTACATAAATGCTAATGGAGGAATTTAAATTTTAATCCGTAATAAAATCACGGCAATGCATTCACATCAACTTGAAAGTTGTTATTCAAGTATTAATTTCGTGAAATCAGTTATAAACCAACCGTTTTAAGCGCTTAATCTTTTCAAGTGACAGCGCTTTCGATTACCTCTAATGACATGGCTGTATAAAAATAATGGGTTCTGTAAGCGAGAGGGTAAGCGATGAATGAATTACGAAATTTCTGGATTACTTTTTCGATTATATGTAAGCGAAGATTTCGCTGGGATGTTCTCCAGCATTACATTTCTCCAGAGCTTTTTAGAAAAACGTGCTCATGTCATAAATGTCAGGAATAAAAATATACTTAATAATTTTGTGATTACTAAGTTCTGAGACTATACATCGACAAACAAACCTTGCTTGCAGCTCTTAACCTGCTAGAACATAATTTTTAATAGTAATATGTTTTTGGGTATCCTGTAACATTAAACAATTTAAAAATCATTTCAAGCTCAATTTATTACTTGCTTTAAAATTTCTAAAAAAAATTAAATTGATTAAAATTTATTAAATTTTTTATTTAAATTAAATAAATGGCGTTTTATAAAAATTTGATGGCGTTCTGATGTTTTTTATTTTATTTTGAAGATGTCTATTTAAAACTCTAAGATGGATTCCTAACTCCTTTACTTTACTAAAATATATATTATTATTCTGTTCAAATCAACCAACAAAAACTGTCAAAAATACAGTTTTTAAGAAAAAACTATTCTAAAAATTATTCCTATTTTCATGACTCTTGACCTTGTTCTCCCAGGGCAAGTTTGCTTTGGGAATTATGTAGATAATGACTATGAAACAAATTTCTGATATCAATTTGGTATCACTGTGATATTGTGATACTGTGATATTAATGGTCGAGAATAAGGCAGTCAAATGTTACAGTCCTCAGTCTTGTCTATTAAAGTCGAAGCTGAAATGTATAAAGAGTACTATAAAGAAATTTATAAAAATTAGGAAAAAGTTTATAAATTAATTTTAATATTTTGTTCTAATTTTCACTTAACTTTTATATAGAAGACGTGGATTGATTTCGAAAAAATATTTAAATTGATTGTTATTCAGGGTCACCGAGGGAAAATTTGTTAACGTTTTACTTCCCGGTCCTATTTTTTCCTCAATTATGCAAAATTATTCAAAATAGATCTTTGGGGATGTACTTACTATTGCAAGTCAAAATTTTGCGTAAACAAAACATTTTTGAAAAATTCCTTGATTGCGGAAAATTTTTCAGTTTTGTATAAGTTACCAAATTATCTTTCAAATGATATCAAATGTATTAATATCGATGAGATTAATTTTGTATATTGTTACCGACTTTTATAAATTCGTAATACAATGAATTAAAATATATACATGTTTACTCATTTACACTTTAACAAAATAATCATAACAAACTATTATTTAAAAAAATTATATTAATTCCTTAGTACTTTTTAAGCATTGCTTTTATGAGGCTTAGTATAACCTTCTTAAAGGGTGCACAATTTATTTAGTTTCCGGCCCGGGTGCCAGCAACCCTAGCTACGCCACTACCTCACTCCAATCGCAGTCGTGTAAGCAAAGAATTGCATGCATAATTTAACAACAATTTTCTCTTTGAGTCCCTGCTCTTGCTCTCCTAGCGCGGAGCATCGCTCTTGCATTTTCTGTTGACCTTGTCAAACTTGTTAAGGGAAATACGAACACTTCATTTTTCAAACTTTTAATTTATCTTTAATCTATACAAAATATGCTATCACACTTGTTTATGCCACATTTTGAAATATTAAAATATCTTTCTTTCTCAAGTGTAAATTAAAAAATTGGAAAACTACAATAAAAATATGTGTAAAGAAATTGCATGCGGCGAAACAAATATGCACACATTGGTTTACAGCTCATCATTCTACAGCAACAACAGCACAGCAAGCTGTATTTAACTTGTATTCCCATCACGTCAGATTGAGGTAAATTTCCCTAAATGAGGTAATTTTTGACTCATTTTTTGGGCAGAGGTAAAAAAGGTAATTTTTGACTAAAAGTGGTAAATTTTGAAATATAATTATTAAAGATTTCCAAATATTTTGTTATTTGCAGCTTTGTTACCTTTCTGAGCGTACTCACAAGCAGTCCTTTATTATTGGGAATCCCCTTTTGTCCCCACAAAAAAAAAATAGCAAATGCAGGATTATTTTAATTTTCATCAAGATATAAAGAGTAATCAAATGTTTTTGAAATTGCATTGAACATTGTTTAAAAGAATATCAGTTATAGAAATCCATGACCAGTTCCTACAAAAAAGTTGTTGGCAATAGGAAGAAACCAATTGTTCAATGCTACACTCTCCAATAATTATTGTTAAAATTCAAGAATTACAATTGTTAATAAATTTACCTATTCCCTTGTTAAAATTTCCTTGGATTTTGAGTTAAACATATTTTTTTTAAAGATTGACAATATTCATTGTGAAATTGTTAATTTTATTGTTATTTTGTTTTTATTGAGTTCAACAATTCAATTGTTAGTTGAAAAAATTTAAACTTCAATTGAGATGCATACAATTCAGAAATAATTTTTCCTGCTGGTGTTTGCAATAAGCAGTGAATAATCATCAAAAATAAGGGTAAATATAATGATTATATTTCAACTCATTTTTATGAAATATTAAATAGTGTTTATTGCTATTTCCTGATCAGTGCTTTGGAATTTAATCCTGATTTGTGATGTTTAACGAATTTATTTGGGATTCTACCGGCGTCACTCTATGACGCAATGTCAACACTTTTCCGTGCAGATATTTTCTTAAGATATTTTGATAAGGATGAAGATCTTGATTTTAAATATTAAGGACGCGTCTTATTTTTATAAGAAAATTTCTCCAATATAAAATTCAATCAATTATAAAAGCAGATTATCCAAAAGGTCTGTCCACGGAAGAGGTAGACGAAATCGATAAAAGACTGAAGCGAAAACCAGCAAAGTTTATCAAAAAACCCTAAATAAAACAAAGATGCCAGCTTAAAGAATAACAGATACACAAACTTGTGAAATATAATTGAATAAAATTCATATTTTAAATGCATTTTTTTTTTTTACAAAAAAATTCAATTTTTGACGTTTAAATTTTGTCGTTTAATTTTTGACATTTAATTTTGACGATTAATTTTTGACGTTTAATTTTTGACATTTAATTTTTAACGTTTAAACATATTTGACATTTTCACGTAAACGACAAGTCGACCATCAAAATGTCAAAATGTCAACCAGAAATCACAAATGCTATTATTAATGCTGTTTTAACCAATATTATTGTCGTTTTCTTGTTAGAATTAACAATTTTTTTTTAGAGTGTAGCAAAGAAACGTGTTATTGTGAACTAAGAGAAGTGAATTATAACAGCAGTTAATCATTTAAAAATTTTTAAATTTTTTTTAGAAAGAGGTAAATTTTCACAGAAAGTGGTCATTTTTTTCTCAAATAGTGGTAAATTTCAGTTCGGCTCTCTGGCAACACTGGCGCCAACTGCTTTTGGTTACTCTTCGAATGAGTGTGGAGAGCGAGATCAATAAACTTTAAAGAGAAGGGTTGATAGCAACATGTAGTTGAAACTTGTTGTGACTCAATCGTCACAAGCGACGTTTTTCATATTATAAATTACAAACACTGATCTACCTCAAAAATAAGTGAAGCGATCGGCGTTTTTGCAATGCTTACCAATCGAAGCTTACAGTCAAATTAAAAAATGCAACGGTCAGCTTAAAATAGCAATTAAGCACGGGCCAGCTACTTGAGCTGCGCTTCTGTTAACATAGCTCAAAAATGATCGTGGAAGTAAATGAATTCTTGTGGGTTGAATTGCAATGTAGTATGTTTGTTTCTAGGTTAATAAGCCGCTGTTGTTGAAAATATGTGTGTCGAAATATAACACGCGGAAATAAGCCAATTCGTGGTGCCAAGATGTCAAATATCGAGGTGACCAAACGAAGAATGTATATATGTAAATAAACTAATTTGTACGTTTGTATATTTAAGTAAGTTTGTATATTTAATCGTTTATAAATCTTAAACTAAAAACTGTACTATAAATAAGAGTAAAATTAATAAAGAAAGAAGAGTGTTAATTAACCAATAAAGAATTGCAGTTTAATTTTAAACTTTCAGGTTCCACCGATAAAGGAAAGGATTATTTGGTGAGTATAAATATAACGATGTAACAGTTAATATTTAACGTTGCACAACAGAGTTGTGTGGGTTCAACGGAGAACCCAGCCAACATTATGGCGCAGCCGGTAGGATTTCACCAGGCCTGCACACAACATAATGGCGCAGCCGGTAGTCCTTTTTAAAAAAGGATAGTCCCTTTTAAAAAGGATAGTGATTCGAACTCGGTTACCCGTGTTCAAATAAATAAATAATAATAACTTCCCAAAGATTCTGCGATTCCGTAGCCAATTCCTTGTAGTTGACCGGACCCTCCAGAATATAATTAAATTTACTGGTAAATTCATTGAGGGAATAATTCAGTTATAGATGCGATTAATAAAACGTTAACAGTCTATGGTAAGCACATGGAGACTAGGGAGGAATTACCTCTAAAACAAATAAACGAGATTAGTTCTTTAAACTACAATAAGGAGATAAGAGTTAAAGCAAGAACAATACGAACGGTTGAAATTCCGATAAAAACAAATATTTCAGTTGTTGTAATCCATAAACAAGAGATTATGCCGGGGGTTTATTTAGGTGAAACGTTAGCAAATGTGAAGAATAAAATGGCATATGTAACAGTGCTAAATGCGAATAAGGATGACTGTGTCATACCTAAGGATTTTAGACCAAATTTTTCAAATTTTAAAGAGTTCATAGTGGATGCGAGCTCGTCGTATAGTGCAAGGGAAGTAGACGTAAGAGAAAGGGTTAATAGATTGATAGAAACAGTTAAATTCGACAAAAGCTTAAACCATGAAGAAAGAGCATCAATAGAAAATTTAGTAACGTCTTTTCATGATATTTTCTTGCTTGAAGGAGATAAATTGTCATGCACCTCTATTTTAAAACATGAGATTCAAATGCAGAGAGATCAAGCACCAATTAATCAAAAACAGTATAGGTTACCACAAATGCATAGGGAGGAGATACAAAGACAAGTAGAAAAACTTTTAGACGACGACATAATCAGGCCAAGCAAGTCCCCGTGGAATTCACCAATGTTGCTTGTTCCAAAGAAAGCCGGGGAAGACGGACAGAAAAAGTGGAAATTAGTTATTGATTTCAGAAAAGTAAACGATGCCACAATCAAACAAGTTTTCCCTATTCCTCGAATTGACGAAATTCTGGATCAGTTAGGTCATTGTAGATATTTTTCAACACTAGATCTAACTAGTGGCTATCATAAAGTTTTAGTGAATAGCAAGGATAAGGAAAAGACAGCTTTTAGTACGTCGTTAGGTCATTATGAGTTTAACAGAATGCCGTTTGGACTAACTGGAGCCCCAGCTACATTTCAAAGGCTTATGAATCACATACTTACAGGACTACAAGGGATAGATTGTTTTGTATATTTAGACGATATTGTAATCTATGGAAAAAATTTATAGCAACATGAGGAAAGACTTGGAAGAGTTTTTCAGAAATTAAGGGCGAATTGTTTAAAGTTAAACACAGAGAAATGCCAATTTTTACGTCGTGAGATAGCATATTTAAGGCATAAATGTTCGGAAATGGGAGCTTTGCCAGATCCACAAAAACTGGTATGTGTGAAAACCAGTTCCGAGAAATAGAAAGGAAGTTCAGGCATTTTTAGGTTAAGTAAATTACTATAGAAAATTTATAAAAAATATGTCACAAATCGTGTTACCAATAAATAATTTGCTTAAAAAGGACGTAAAGTTTCAATGGACAGAAATCTGTCAGGAAGCTTTCCAGACGTTAAAGGAAGCAGTTACCTCGTCTCCAGTTTTAGCTTATCCAGATTTTGAAAAACCTTTCTTATTAACTACAGACGCCAGTGGAGAGGCACTAGGTGCGGTTTTATCACAAGGCAAAGTTGGCGAGGATAGGCCAATTGCATTCGCGAGTAGGGCATTAAATAGCGCAGAAAAACGCTATTCGACAATAGAAAAAGAATTTTTAGCAATTGTTTGGGCAACAAAAAATTTAAGGGCTTATATGTTAGGAAGGTCTTTTAAGATTTATACAGATCATCAACCATTGAGGGGAATAGCAAATCTGAAAGACCAAACATCGCGTTTAGCACGATTCCGGCACAAACTTTCAGAATACGAGTATGAAATTATATATATACCAGGTAAACGAAATTTAAATGCGAATGCGCTTAGTAGGATACCCCAACAAGAGCAGGATATAGTAATAGTTCAAACAAGGTCAAAGGCTAAAGAACAAGAAAAGAAAATTGAAACTGAAGAAACTGCAGAGAAATCTAGTGAACAATATGATGAGGTGTTAGACCAACAGAATAAAGAAATAGTAATTCTAACCGATCCACAAGACATTAAAAGAATTTTGAGAGATTTTCATGATCTACCACTAGGTGGGCACCAAGGAGCTTTAAAAACCTATTTCAGAATAAGGCAAGAATATAAATGGAAAGGGATGCAAAAGCAAATCAAGGAATATGTTAAGAAATGTCAAAAATGCCAGGTTAATAAATGTTCTAAATTAACAAAACTGCCCATGGTGTTAACAGATACACCGTCGCGTCCATTTGATAAAGTTTACTTGGACATAGTGGGTATCCTGCCAGAGACTATGTCAGGAAATAAATACATACTAACTTTTCAAGATGATTTTTCAAAATACATGACATGTCTTGCAATACCAGATGCTGAAGCTAGTACAGTATCAAAAGCATTCTTCGACGAAATTATAACTCGTCACAATACTCCAAAAGTTCTGATTACCGATAACGGTTCAAATTTTGTGTCGAAATTATTTTCGGATGTGTGTAAAATGTTAGGAATTAAGAAATTACACATAACTCCATACAACCCACAAGCTAATGGCTCATTGGAAAGAAGCCATCGTCCATTAGCAGAATACTTACGAAGTTTTGCAAAAGAGGATGGGTCAAATTGGGATCAGTGGTTAACATCTACAATGCATGTGCACAATAACACACCGCACATAAGCACCAAACAAACTCCGTTCAAAACTTTGTATGGGTTCAATTCGGAAATGCCAACTAATCTCAAACGTAAATGTAGTCCGGTGTATGACACCGTAGATCCTTCAAAAATCCTTAAATATCAAATCCAAAGAACTCACGAACTAGTGAGACAGAACCAGGAGCGAGCAAAATAATTATCAAAAATACAGTATGATAACTCTTTAAATCCTGTAGAATTTAAAATTGGTGACAAAGTACTTATGAAAAATCAGGCTAGAAAAAATAAATTTTCACCAATATGGATAGGCCCATATGAGGTCATAGCAATAAAAAGTCCGGTTACAACTGAGATTTTAATAAAAGGAAAAGCTAAGAAAATACATAATAATTCACAGTCATTAAGTTATGTTATAAAAGTAAAAATTAAATTAAATTAAAATTAAAACAAAAAATTCAATCAGACATTAAATTAAACCAAAAATATTAAAATAAATTCAAGCGAAACTAATTAAATTTTATTAAACATAGATATTGAGTTTAAAAAAAAAAAAAATTTTTGTTTTAAATTAGATGAGACAAAGGTATTCATTAATTTTTTTTTAAAATTTAACATAGACATTTGAAAATTAAATTTTTAATTTTTGGAAATAAGTTTTCAAACATTAAATGAAAAGAAATTGATTTTAATCAATAAACAATATCTAATTAATTATTTGTTAAAAGAGGGTTAAAATTCAAAAGATTAAAAAGTCTTCAAAGGATTAAAAAGTTCAAAAGATTAAAAAGTTTCAAGAGATATTTAAGAAATTAAATTTAAATTATTTACAAGAGAAAACTCACAAATTTAATTAACCATACTAAAAAATAAATATTAATATTTAAGATAAAATGATTATAAAAATCAGAACTACACATTTATTACACGAAACTTTTCCGAAAAGTATCAAAAACCGTGGTCCTAGTTCTGGCGGTAGCAGCAATAAAACTGAATCGACCTAGTGGACAACGTTATACAAGAGAAAGGACCTGTTCTGACGAAGTTCGAGGCCTAAGACGCAAAAGAGTTAAAAGTATCAAAAGCTAAATAATGAAGCATAACATGTTTCAAGTTAAACACATAAGAAAAAAAAAAAAAAAAAACAACAAGAAAATATACAGGCTTTTAAATGTTTGTGGAAGGTTGAAGGTTACAAAGTGTTATTAAAAATTTTAAAATACAGCAATAGATTGTATACACAACGAATCAAACAATTTTACATTTAAACGAGAAAATCAATTAAGTCGTAAGATTTCTTTATGATTGAAAGGCTTACAAGTACAACGATTAAAAATGAATTCGGATATGCATAATTTGTTATTACAAAATGCATTCTGGTTAAAGAAAGCCACGAAAGTATGTCTATAATGTGAAATACCTGCATTTAGTTCATACCTTTATAAGAAAATGCTTTACCAGAACGAAACCGAAGTGTTTGATAAATGTAAAGAGTCGCTTCCCAATTAACAACACAAGCAAACATAGCTTGTCAAAACTAAAAGCAAACTTTAATATAAACTAACGAAAATATGAACAACACAAAATACGAAATAAAAGCGAAATTTGGCATCTTTTTCGTAACTTCAAGACTTCACCAACTTCAAGAATTAACTTCAAGAATCAAGTAGTTTAAATAATTCAATAGAGAAGAAAAGGAGTGACATATACTTATCAGTAACGGTTATCAAATGATCATCAAAGACAGAACATGTGCAGAGTCATCATAATAATGCCAAGAAGAGGAACAACTTTATCGACAATCAAATAAATAATCATCAAAATTACTAGGACCCACGAACAGATACATATAAATAAAGTAGAGAATATTAGATAGCTAACATTAAACTTATTAAGCACACAACTATTTTGAATTGACAATAAATAAATATTAATAAAGTATGTAAGCATGCAAGGAATTTTAAAAAATTAACTGTAAAGTGATGCCTTTCTCTTCTCATATCTAAGTACATTAAGTTTTAAGAAAATTAAACCTCTTCAAGGTAAAAATTTTCTTTCATAAGGGGGAAGGAAACCTACAATAATTTTGTCACGAAATAATCAAAAATCCTAAATTTAAGAGAATATACACAACAAATAAATAGAAAAGAGTGTAAAAAATAAGAAAAATAAATGTATAAAAGGAAAATATAAGATACAAATTGCTATTAAGAAATATTTTTATTAAAAACAAAATTAAGAGAATTATTATTATAAGACAAATTCAAAAGAAAAAAAAACACTGCATATAAAACTGCATATAAAATTCAAAGAAATCTTTATTCGAAAAAGTTATTAAATATTAATGTATTAATGCTTAAAATGAACCTTACATACATACATAATGCAAAATTCTGATAAATTCATGTGACGAAAAATTATTGCTAAATGAATAGCATAATTTTTCTTTGTCAAAGGGGGGAGGAATGTTGTGATTCAATCGTCACAAGCGACGTTTTTCATATTATAAATTACAAACACTGATCTGCCTCAAAAATAAGTGAAGCGATCGGCGTTTTTGCAATGCTTACCAATCGAAGCTTACAGTCAAATTAAAAAATGCAACGGCCAGCTGAAAATAGCAATTAAGCACGGGCCAGCTACTTGAGCTGCGCTTCTGTTAACATAGCTCAAAAATGATCGCGGAAGTAAATGAATTCTTGTGGGTTGAATTGCAATGTAGTATGTTTGTTTCTAGGTTAATAAACCGCTGTTGTTGAAAATATGTGTGTCGAAATATAACACGCGGAAATAAGCCAATTCGTGGTGCCAACGATGTCCAATATCTAGGTGACCAAACGAAGAATGTATATATGTAAATAAACTAATTTGTACGTTTGTATATTTAAGTAAGTTTGTATATTTAATCGTTTATAAATCTTAAACTAAAAACTGTACTATAAATAAGAGTAAAATTAATAAAGAAAGAAGAGTGTTAATTAACCAATAAAGAAGTGCAGTTTAATTTTAAACTTTCAGGTTCCACCGATAAAGGAAAGGATTATTTGGTGAGTATAAATATAACGATGTAACAGTTAATATATAACGTTACACAACAGAGTTGTGTGGGTTCGACGGAGAACACCACACAACATTATGGCGCAGCCGGTAGGATTTCACCGGGACCCCACACAACAAACTCTCGTAACACAAACGCGTGAAAAGCAAACGACCAAGCAATGCTTAGCATCGGTGGTAATTTCCTTAAAAAAACTTAACAACTTAATTAAATATATTTATTGTTAAATTTTCTAAAATAAACCCCACTTATGGCATTCTGTAGCACAAATATGATATTTTAAAATTTTGTTCATAAAAATCGGTCCAGTAGTTTTGGAGTCTTTTGCGCACTTAATATTTCCACTTCAATTTTATAAAAAAGTATAGATATAGATTAATTATACAATCAATTAAAAGCTATAGCCTCGAACTTATTTTCACCATCTCGCTTATTCTGCATTCAATTATAAATAGGCAAGAAAAAGATTGGTCGAATTTCGACCCCAAGCAATACTAGTTTATATTAATATGGAGAAAATCACCAGATTTGGCTAAACAGCGAACTTTTAAGTACTGTACAATTCATTATCACATTAAGAGAAAAAACTTCACACTCGCCCCGTGATAGTTTTTTTTCGCTTTATTTAAGCATTGCCAATTACTTAAAAATGTATATTAAGATATGTTTATATTGTACTTTTTTAATGAGGATCTCTTCATTTTTTGTGTAAAGGTAGCTGAAAAAATATTGCTAAACTTGAACAACAATTTTATACCAACAAATTATCCCAACAAATTTGTAAAAACAATAAAACCTGACTTTTTCGGGACAAAATGGTAAATACGGGACTCTCCCCATCCCGTATTAAAAAAAATAATTCACCAGGAGACTTTGCTAAAACACGGGACTGTCCCGGGTAATACGGGACGAATGGTCAACGTATTTATACTACACCTTTTTCATTAAATACAAAGATATGGTTGCGAACGCAGGCACTAAGACAACTGGGTATCATTGGCCACTTTAGTGGCGTTCCTGGGCTTGGTGTCACCTGGGGCGGGTACTCATGGTGTCACCCCTATAAGAAATTTCTAAATGAAGTACGAAACCAATGCGATGTGATTTAGTATTTTTATTATTATATTTATGTTTTCCGAAAAAAAAAATTAAACAAAGAAAACTTATTAAGGGCGGGGTAAAGTTTTGTACATCTCAAAAATATTGTATTGAATTTTGAGGTCAATCGGAGCAAAACTGACGGATTTATTATAGTTTGAATGACCGTTGCTCCAACTCAGCTTTACCAGTGAAGAAAACTTTAAATCGATTTTCCCAAACATGTAGTTTTTAAAGTCGGTGAAAACGATTCGGAAAAAACTACTGAACAGATCGTTTTAAAAATTTTTACACATTTGTACATTTAAATAATTCTCGAATGACGTTGTTTTTTCAATTTTTCCATTCGTATCTTTTTTACTATAACAAATAGATCGATTTTATTGTACATAACATAAACATTTCATCGCGTTCACTACAAAAACCAAATTTTTCGAGGCACAGTGCGGAGAACTGCAATAAATCTGTTATTACTTCATATTTTTCTACTAAACTTTTTTTAAATAATCTTCAAATGTTGTTTTATAATATAATAATTTTCACAATAAATCTGTAATAACAATATGTCATAAACAAATTCTTGAAAATATGCTTTATGTTTTAACGAACAAACTTTACACCGCCCTTAATGGCGCTACACAGTGTATTCATCCCATACAAAATTGGTACAAAAATAAAAGGGAGTCCTCCAATGATTATGAAATTGAGTAGGCTTGGTTAATTTAAGCAAAATTGCAAACATGGTTGAAATCGATAGGGATACCTTCCTAGGACCTATATTAATTCTTTACATTATTTGTATTCGAGTGCAAACAAAACTTTTCCGATTTTAACAAAATTTGGTCAAAAGCTAGGTAATTAGAGGAATAATTGTGCACTGAAAACAGTAGAAATTGATAAGACAGTAACAGTAGAAATTGATAAGGGGTACCTCCTTTGGACCTATATTAAATTTTTATATGATTTTGTATGGGAGGTACATACAAAATTAACCGATCCTATCGAAACTCAGTGAGAATGCTAGACAAATAGAGTTATAGATGTGAACTGAAAATGATAGAAATTAGTAAGACCTTTAGGGTAACACTCTTGCACTTATGTTATTAGTTTTTAAAAAATCAAATTTTAGACACATTTTTTGTTATTTACAATAGAAAAATAAAAATGGTAACTTTTTAATCACTCATATCACTGACTTTCATCGCTACTAACTTCTCCGTAAGATTCACTAATCAATTAAAGAATCCTTGTTTATAATTCTTAAAAAACAATGTAAAGAAGCTGCCGGTCTTCCGGCTCTATAGCTGAGGTGAGCTCGCCGGGTTCCAGGATTCCCAACAAAATTTGTATAGAAATAGAAAGACGCGCAATAATTCAGTTTTAGATTTTTTGTATATTGGTTCTTTAAGCCAAATTTCTTAAGCTAACTTAAGATGGTGAGATGACAGCGGTGTGGTTGAAGTCTTTGGAGTAGCGTGCTTTCAGTATGTCTTTTTCGGAACTTACAGTTTGCTTTGTTGTCCTTTTCCTATCTAGCTTTTGAACGTCTACGTAAAAAGGCGGATCTGACGACCACAATTTATCTACTGATAAAGTAATCTATTCCCTGCGTAAAGCGGCGGATCTGGCGACCACAATTTATCCACTGATAAAGTTATCTATTCCCTGCTTAAAGTGGCGGATCTGACGTCCACAATTTATCCACTGAGAAAGCAATCTGCTCCCTACGTAAAGTGGCGGATCTGACGACCACAATTAATCCACTTCTGATTTAATCCTTCTCCCTGCTTAAAGTGGCGGATCTGACGACCACAATTTATCCACTGATAAAGTAATCTGCTCCCTACGTAAAGTGGCGGATCTGACGACCACAATTAATTCACATCTTATTCTATTAAACGAGCAATATTTGTATATATATTTGCAATTGCGTTCTCGAAAACGGCTCTAACGATTTCGATGAAATTTACAATATAGATGAAGAGGGGGCTGAACAATCGATCCAGCTAGGTCTCATCTCTGGGAAAAGCTGTTTTTCCGAGTTTTCACGCATATAATAAATACGTTAATTTTCCTACCGAATATGTTATGTTAAGTTTGCTAATGTTGATATAGCAGTGATAGCTCAGAGAATAGAGCTTCTGTACAATAATATCAAGGTTGTGAGTTCGAATCTCACCGTGCACATTAATTTTTTGTTTTTATTTTTAAGCTTCACCAAACAGTGATTTGGTGAATTTGTTATATTTTTCATTTATTTTTTTTATAGAAACGTTTTTAGTACAGTTTTGATGTACCAATTTTTGATTTAAAAAGAAATCTTACAAATAGAGTAATTTACACCAAATCTTTAACAAATTTTAAAAAGGAAAATATTTTTGTAAGAGTTTCCTATGCTAGAGTTTCCTACGTTTTGAAAAAAAATCTAGTTTGCTCACATCTCAAAAATTGCACTTTTTTTGTTACTTTAAGAAACAAATTAAGTTTCCACCAAAATAAAATTATAATGGCCAAATGATATGCTTTTCGTAATCTCAATTTTTTCTGATATACATATCAATTAATCGTTCATAACTTTTATATCGTTTGAGACATTGTTTTAAAATCTGGAGCAAAACTGTTTTTCTTATTAGGTCAAATAATTATTTTGATATAATAAAGGAATCTTGGACCATAAAATTGTAAAAAGCTGGAACAAAATTTTAAGTTCCTTTGTTATTTGCAGTAAGTTTACAAAATTTTAAATGCTTTATAAAAATTCGAAATAAATTAAGATCAAATTTACTATAAGAATTTTTTAATCGGTCTGAAAACAAAACAGTTTTAACATTTTTCAATCGGCCGTCGGGGCGGATGAAGTGACAAATTCACATATTGTACATATCTTAAAGTGTGAACTTAGTGTGAACAGACCACATAGTACAACAACTTTACGGTTAAAAATCTTAGAGTAATTTTTAAACAATACATTGGATCAATACATATTTTAATCCTTTTTTTTTAGAATTGATACGATTAAAAATACTAGACATATTTTTAGTCAAAGCTGTACGTAAATTTAATAAATTGAGAATACAATTTGAATTATAGTAACTTAGGTTAAAAATTTAATACAAAATAACTAAAAGAGTAATAAAAGCTGTATTTTGCTTACATTTTGTTCATGCTATCGCAAGCAACGGGATGTGACAAAAAATAAAAATATTGCACTATGCAACTGTTACATTAAATAATTAATTAAATAAGATTATAATAATATAAAATTAAAACAAAAATTTAATTAACAATCAGGCTGAGGATCGAACCAGGCTTTTTTGATTCTAATTTCAGCACGAAAACAGCTTAATCGACTGAGCCACGGCTCTACTGCTTTCTCTTCAACCCAATAACAAACGGTTGCTGTTTTAGATGCAAAGATCATATTAAGTGAATAGAAAGCGACATCTATTGGGTAATAGCATACAACGAAATATAATGCCAAAAGTTTTTTTCATAAGTGTTAAATCTAATCGGAATACCCTCTTAACTTGGAACACCCTCTTAACGTGGAGTAGAGCACCAATGCTGCGAATCAGTTCGTTCAAAACAAAACCAACACAAGCAAAAACAACAAAACAAAAACAAAGAAAGCAGCAGACACAACATGCAAGCAGCTAATGATTGATTTTCTTATATAAAAATCTAGATTATTCTTCTTAGCTTTTGCTATTTTGTGACTTTAATATAATAGTAACAAAATCCAAAATTCGATATTCGTTTAGCGCAGGATATATCTGTTACTTTAGTATATATATTATGTTTGAACGATGAGTATTAAAGGCTGTAAGTATGACCTCAAAATAATTTGTTAAAACGACTCCATACAAACCGCGCTTTAAGACGTAATTCTACGTAAAAAAAAAAACCAAAAATGCATTTGTTGAGATATGAATAGCTTAATTTTTTTTTTTGAAAAAGTAGGCAACTTTACCAAAAAAATTCCAAAAGTATTTTATTTATATTAAAAATCGCTTTTCAATTGCTTTCTTACGATACTTCATTTACAAAAATAGGGGTTACAAATGACAGAGATATGATTTATTGAAAATTACTTCATTTTCAAGATTTTTACTTTGATCAAAAATGGCTATCTCCATAACTTTAGAAAAAATTGCGACATAAAAAAATAACTTCTATTCTTGTAAGTGGAAAAGGAGCATGAGGTAAATTTTGGGAAAAAAAAATTGGCTTAGGCTTGGAATGGCAAAACAAAGTATATGCTGTCTGCAAATAGGGAAGCGTGGCGTCTAGGCTCCCATGTTACAGCAGGCAAATATAACTTTGAAGTTGTCAAGGAGTTTACATACCTTGGCACTGCCGTGAACAGCAGCAACAATGTCAGCCTGGAGATAAAGCGAAGAATAACAATTGCTTATTGGTGCTACCACGGGCTTAGTAAGCAATTAGGTTCCAGAGCCCTCTCTGGATCGACAAAACTGACACTCTTCAAGACGCAAATAGTATCGCAAACAGATGCAGCCGCTCTTGGGGTGTTCGAGAAGAAATTTCTTCGCAAAATCGTTGGTCCTGTACGATTTGAGGACGACTATCGCATTCGAATGAACCACGAACTGTACGAACGCTACGACGACATTGACTTACCGCCCTATTCTGCTTGTTATCTCAACACGGCGTTGTTAAGAATCTCTTGTTAATGTTCTTGTTATGAAATGTAAATATTCATATTTTAACACCACGCATCGTGAAAATGCAAATGGCATACATATCAAGCGTCAGCTGATGTTTCTTACTTATTTCAGAGTTTCTTATTTCTACAAGAAGAATAATAAATGTTATGAAGTACGAAATTTAAAGATTGCTTCATATTTTATGTTTAAAGTGATACTTTTAAGTGCTTAGATTTAAAATCTCCTTAAATTCTTTGTAATAAAGGCGTTTGAAGTTTTTTTTCTTTCATATTGCGCAGTCTGATCGCTTAAAAGAAGTAAAACTTATTCCATTCTTCAATATTGTAACATTACTTTGTTTATTATTCAATATTATATTGATATCAATATTATATTGATATTTTAACATATGCACATAAATTTATTTGATAAACAGTGAAATAAAATTTGTTGTTAAGATACTTTCTGTCATTAACAAAATAGTTAAGAAAGGAGCTTAAAATTTTTCGCCAGAATCAAGGTGTTATTTACTATTTTGTTAAGGCAGAAGACTCTACAATTGCAGAGCCGATTAATCTGAAATTTGGTAACCTTTTTTTTATTATGAGATAGTTTAGTAGATGCTATTTTTGTGGTGATAGCACACTGTTTTGCTTCGGTATCGACTTTTTTATATCAATCAATTCACAAATCACATGTCTCACTGTGATGTCAAAATTGTGTGTTTGAATGAAGATTGCTTTTCTTCTGCAGTTTCAACCAAAGAGCTTTATTTTTCGCTTCTCTCTTACTGCTGTCTGTCTGACGCAGTAGACTCTAAATCTACGGGGCCAATTAATCTGATATTTTGGTAACCGTTTTTTTTCGAGTGTGGGATAGTTTAGTAAAGAACAATTTTGCCACACACTTTTTTACTGCCAATAAAGTCAAACAATAAGCTCACCACCATCAGTGCAAGAGCAAACACCTGCAAAAAGAGCGTAAATACTGAAATAACGGGAAAATAGAAAAAAATTATGAATTTCAGCAGTAAACACGAAAAGCGTTCTGGGCAGAACAACGTTAACCCGGATCAACTTATTATTATATGTGCATTTTTACGTGTGGCGCACGGACGTTCGTACGATTTATTTCTCCCTCTATTTACCTCGGAATTACAGAATGGGCTTTTGGTGACTATACTTTTTAGCCTATTCTATTACTTAACACGCCCGTTTCAGAAAGTTTTGATGGCTCGTTTCAAAATGTTTGTTCTTGATGGCTTCATTCGAAAGTTATTGCACTTTTTGTCTAGCGTGGCGCATGGACATTTTTAGGACATAATTTTTGAGGTTTTGTTACATTTTTCAAAATTTCAGCTACTTGGTGTACTTTTTAAAAATTTTGAGTACGCAGCCTGATGTATTAAGGTTAACACAATAACATGGTACTCATCTTTTTAACAAAAAGTGATATTTACGGAAGTTATAACTGTTTAACCAGCGTGACGTTACGGACACAAAATCGTGTTGCACGGACAAAGTACGATTTTGTATACAAATTTGTTGCTTTTAAGCAAAATAGATTTTATCTTTTAGTTTGATATAAAATATTGTATTTCTTACGTTCATCTAAGAATTCAACAGTTGCAACAATTTAACAAATGCAGGTTGCAAAAAAATGCATCTCTAAAAATTACAAATTGATTTATGGGTTTGAACCCGCATGCTGCCGAACTACAATAGAGCACCCATTCCTAACACGGATATCATGCATCTTTTGCAAATGCATTTTGCACTCCGTTTAACATGGCTTCAGCGTTTAAGTAGCTGATCGATACTGCTATCTTTATCAATGAAAATAACATTTACGTTTGAACAGTATAGTAACATGACTTAAGTCGTTGGCAGCACAGAGAGTATATTATAACAAGAGATTTTATGAGAATAACAGCGCTCTGTTAATGTTAATTTCATGATGTCGCCAGGAGGACGAACTTTTTATTCTACCGTGAATGTCATCGCTTCTCTCAGAGCAGCTGAAATAGATAGACAAAATGTTTGTAGATGCTTGCAATTCTATTTGGAAACTCTCTTCAAATTCTTTTCTCTTGTCCCCTTGCCTATTGGTTTCCACTCCTATGCTCGTTGCCAATATTTGTTGTTTTTGTACTCAACCACGATCGTTGTTGTTGTTGTTAGGCTATTGTAAAAAGGAAGCAATTCGCGTAGTTTGTTAGGTTGTTTTTGTTGTTGTTGAAGTCAAGTGCGAACGATGTTGTTGTTGTTATTAGCTGTCGTCATTGTTGCTGTAAGATTTTATTACATTTTGGATATTTTACGAATTTCTTCCAATTTTACAGTCGGCATATTACACACAATCTACTTTTTAAACTATTTTTATCAATTTATAAGTTATTGGAAACATAAAAATATATTTTTTTTTAATTATCATATTCTTATTTTATAGCGCTTTATCTGTATGTAAATGTTTTCAATAGGCATAAAAAAAGTATACATTTTCCCCGATCTAGCTTCATCTAGCATGATCATTTACGATACATGCTGCGATGTAGCTGATGCCTGCTATAGAGTGTTCTATTGATTTGCAGGACTTTTTTAGGAAATTATTTTTGACAAATTTAAGCTTTAGCTATATATGCAATTGTTGAACGATATTTTTTTTCTCTTTACGTCCGAGTGCTATTGAGAAAGCGTCAAGTAATTTTTGTGTCCTGGGCGATTTACGTGTTTTAAGTGTTTTTTTGTAAACTATATATCCGCTATTGAAGTTTTTAAAACCGTGTAATTCGTGTGTGATTTTTTGACTTTTTACCAACTGTTTTTTTCAAAACAAACCCAAACTTTTTACCCCAATTGTTTTTTTCAAAACAAAATTGCTCAATATTTTATGTCATTACTAAATAACTTTGAAAATTAAAATCGCGTGTGTAATATGACGGATTGCCAATGTGTTGCAATAAGTTGCGAGGGTTCAATCTCTGGCGACTTTCAAATGTTTCGGTTTCCGGCATTGGAGCCTGAATTGTTAAAGAAGTGGTGTGCGAACCTAAAAATCTCCACGAGGCATACTTAAACTCAAGATCCAGAGTATGCAGCCGCCATTTTGATTCATCTTGTATTGGAAATTTAAGATTGAAGCATGGTTCAATTCCGACAATGAATCTTGGTAAGTACACTCTTATATTAACATTTGCCAAATACATTTAGAAACCAACCTACTTTCGTCAAAAGATCACTTAAGACTTTGGAGAGAGCTATCGATATATTTATATTTTATATTTTATATTTTATATTTTATATTTTATATTTTATATTTTATATTTTATATTTTATATTTTATATTTTATATTTTATATTTTATATTTTATATTTTATATTTTATATTTTATATTTTATATTTTATATTTTATATTTTATATTTTATATTTTATATTTTATATTTTATATTTTATATTTTATATTTTATATTTTATATTTTATATTTTATATTTTATATTTTATATTTTATATTTTATATTTTATATTTTATATTTTATATTTTATATTTTATATTTTATATTTTATATTTTATATTTTATATTTTATATTTTATATTTTATATTTTATATTTTATATTTTATATTTTATATTTTATATTTTATATTTTATATTTTATATTTTATATTTTATATTTTATATTTTATATTTTATATTTTATATTTTATATTTTATATTTTATATTTTATATTTTATATTTTATATTTTATATTTTATATTTTATATTTTATATTTTATATTTTATATTTTATATTTTATATTTTATATTTTATATTTTATATTTTATATTTTATATTTTATATTTTATATTTTATATTTTATATTTTATATTTTATATTTTATATTTTATATTTTATATTTTATATTTTATATTTTATATTTTATATTTTATATTTTATATTTTATATTTTATATTTTATATTTTATATTTTATATTTTATATTTTATATTTTATATTTTATATTTTATATTTTATATTTTATATTTTATATTTTATATTTTATATTTTATATTTTATATTTTATATTTTATATTTTATATTTTATATTTTATATTTTATATTTTATATTTTATATTTTATATTTTATATTTTATATTTTATATTTTATATTTTATATTTTATATTTTATATTTTATATTTTATATTTTATATTTTATATTTTATATTTTATATTTTATATTTTATATTTTATATTTTATATTTTATATTTTATATTTTATATTTTATATTTTATATTTTATATTTTATATTTTATATTTTATATTTTATATTTTATATTTTATATTTTATATTTTATATTTTATATTTTATATTTTATATTTTATATTTTATATTTTATATTTTATATTTTATATTTTATATTTTATATTTTATATTTTATATTTTATATTTTATATTTTATATTTTATATTTTATATTTTATATTTTATATTTTATATTTTATATTTTATATTTTATATTTTATATTTTATATTTTATATTTTATATTTTATATTTTATATTTTATATTTTATATTTTATATTTTATATTTTATATTTTATATTTTATATTTTATATTTTATATTTTATATTTTATATTTTATATTTTATATTTTATATTTTATATTTTATATTTTATATTTTATATTTTATATTTTATATTTTATATTTTATATTTTATATTTTATATTTTATATTTTATATTTTATATTTTATATTTTATATTTTATATTTTATATTTTATATTTTATATTTTATATTTTATATTTTATATTTTATATTTTATATTTTATATTTTATATTTTATATTTTATATTTTATATTTTATATTTTATATTTTATATTTTATATTTTATATTTTATATTTTATATTTTATATTTTATATTTTATATTTTATATTTTATATTTTATATTTTATATTTTATATTTTATATTTTATATTTTATATTTTATATTTTATATTTTATATTTTATATTTTATATTTTATATTTTATATTTTATATTTTATATTTTATATTTTATATTTTATATTTTATATTTTATATTTTATATTTTATATTTTATATTTTATATTTTATATTTTATATTTTATATTTTATATTTTATATTTTATATTTTATATTTTATATTTTATATTTTATATTTTATATTTTATATTTTATATTTTATATTTTATATTTTATATTTTATATTTTATATTTTATATTTTATATTTTATATTTTATATTTTATATTTTATATTTTATATTTTATATTTTATATTTTATATTTTATATTTTATATTTTATATTTTATATTTTATATTTTATATTTTATATTTTATATTTTATATTTTATATTTTATATTTTATATTTTATATTTTATATTTTATATTTTATATTTTATATTTTATATTTTATATTTTATATTTTATATTTTATATTTTATATTTTATATTTTATATTTTATATTTTATATTTTATATTTTATATTTTATATTTTATATTTTATATTTTATATTTTATATTTTATATTTTATATTTTATATTTTATATTTTATATTTTATATTTTATATTTTATATTTTATATTTTATATTTTATATTTTATATTTTATATTTTATATTTTATATTTTATATTTTATATTTTATATTTTATATTTTATATTTTATATTTTATATTTTATATTTTATATTTTATATTTTATATTTTATATTTTATATTTTATATTTTATATTTTATATTTTATATTTTATATTTTATATTTTATATTTTATATTTTATATTTTATATTTTATATTTTATATTTTATATTTTATATTTTATATTTTATATTTTATATTTTATATTTTATATTTTATATTTTATATTTTATATTTTATATTTTATATTTTATATTTTATATTTTATATTTTATATTTTATATTTTATATTTTATATTTTATATTTTATATTTTATATTTTATATTTTATATTTTATATTTTATATTTTATATTTTATATTTTATATTTTATATTTTATATTTTATATTTTATATTTTATATTTTATATTTTATATTTTATATTTTATATTTTATATTTTATATTTTATATTTTATATTTTATATTTTATATTTTATATTTTATATTTTATATTTTATATTTTATATTTTATATTTTATATTTTATATTTTATATTTTATATTTTATATTTTATATTTTATATTTTATATTTTATATTTTATATTTTATATTTTATATTTTATATTTTATATTTTATATTTTATATTTTATATTTTATATTTTATATTTTATATTTTATATTTTATATTTTATATTTTATATTTTATATTTTATATTTTATATTTTATATTTTATATTTTATATTTTATATTTTATATTTTATATTTTATATTTTATATTTTATATTTTATATTTTATATTTTATATTTTATATTTTATATTTTATATTTTATATTTTATATTTTATATTTTATATTTTATATTTTATATTTTATATTTTATATTTTATATTTTATATTTTATATTTTATATTTTATATTTTATATTTTATATTTTATATTTTATATTTTATATTTTATATTTTATATTTTATATTTTATATTTTATATTTTATATTTTATATTTTATATTTTATATTTTATATTTTATATTTTATATTTTATATTTTATATTTTATATTTTATATTTTATATTTTATATTTTATATTTTATATTTTATATTTTATATTTTATATTTTATATTTTATATTTTATATTTTATATTTTATATTTTATATTTTATATTTTATATTTTATATTTTATATTTTATATTTTATATTTTATATTTTATATTTTATATTTTATATTTTATATTTTATATTTTATATTTTATATTTTATATTTTATATTTTATATTTTATATTTTATATTTTATATTTTATATTTTATATTTTATATTTTATATTTTATATTTTATATTTTATATTTTATATTTTATATTTTATATTTTATATTTTATATTTTATATTTTATATTTTATATTTTATATTTTATATTTTATATTTTATATTTTATATTTTATATTTTATATTTTATATTTTATATTTTATATTTTATATTTTATATTTTATATTTTATATTTTATATTTTATATTTTATATTTTATATTTTATATTTTATATTTTATATTTTATATTTTATATTTTATATTTTATATTTTATATTTTATATTTTATATTTTATATTTTATATTTTATATTTTATATTTTATATTTTATATTTTATATTTTATATTTTATATTTTATATTTTATATTTTATATTTTATATTTTATATTTTATATTTTATATTTTATATTTTATATTTTATATTTTATATTTTATATTTTATATTTTATATTTTATATTTTATATTTTATATTTTATATTTTATATTTTATATTTTATATTTTATATTTTATATTTTATATTTTATATTTTATATTTTATATTTTATATTTTATATTTTATATTTTATATTTTATATTTTATATTTTATATTTTATATTTTATATTTTATATTTTATATTTTATATTTTATATTTTATATTTTATATTTTATATTTTATATTTTATATTTTATATTTTATATTTTATATTTTATATTTTATATTTTATATTTTATATTTTATATTTTATATTTTATATTTTATATTTTATATTTTATATTTTATATTTTATATTTTATATTTTATATTTTATATTTTATATTTTATATTTTATATTTTATATTTTATATTTTATATTTTATATTTTATATTTTATATTTTATATTTTATATTTTATATTTTATATTTTATATTTTATATTTTATATTTTATATTTTATATTTTATATTTTATATTTTATATTTTATATTTTATATTTTATATTTTATATTTTATATTTTATATTTTATATTTTATATTTTATATTTTATATTTTACTAGCAATTCCCGGCGCGCGTTGCTATACCCGACACCTATATTGGAAAAGTATAAATATATATCGAAACCCGGTGCACTTCGTTACACAAATTGTGAAATTATACTATTTCGGTTACAAAAAGATTTTATGAAAGCTTTTACTACTAATGATTCAAACTTTAACATAACGTTAATGGTGCATCAGTTCAGTTGGTATCAATGCTGAAAAATTCACACATTTGTTTTAGCAATTTATAAGACACAGTAAAGTGAAACCAAGTGTTGTTTTTTGTATGAAATCTTAAAAAATAGTTGTTTTTCGAACTTTATGATTTCTTATCACCGAACTCAATCCAATACATTTTGATAAACAATATTTTTTGTTTTTCCATCCGGTGCGTAAATAAATAAAGTGCTTGGAATGCCAACTCTTGAACAGGCAACGTATAATTGACCGTGCAAGAAACACGGCTGTTCCAAATTTAATCCGCATACTTGAAGCGTTTGTCCTTGCGCCTTATTGATGGACATGGCAAATGACAGACGCACCGGAAATTGTAAACGCTTGAATTCGAATGGCATATCTGTTGGTATCAGCGGAATACGCGGTATGAGTACAATTTCGCCTTTAGCTTTTGCAGTCAATATTATTGCTTCAATCAAATTCGGCATCAATTTTTTTACAGCCAATCTGGTGCCATTGCACAGTTTTGGTGCGTTTAAATTCCGTAGCAAAATGATTGATGAGCCGGCCTTTAAATTTAAACAATGCGGTGGCATACCAGGTGGTTCTAATGAATTTAAAAATTCGATTGGATAATGTATGGCATCATCGTTATTCATTGCGCTATCAATAGATTTATATGATGTCACTGCACCTGGTAATTTTTCTTGGATCAGAAAATTAATTGCATTGACATGTAAATTTGTTGGTGCCAAAATTGCGCGTTCTCTCAACCAATTGTGATCTCTGTAATTTTGTACAATATTTGGAAAAACGCGTTCAATCAGTTCTTCTTTTGATTTGAGAATTGTACAGAAATTATCTGGCAAAGTAATCAAACCATTTGCATTATCGATTTGAACTTTTCCATTGCCGATTTCTAACAATTGTTTCGAGAAACGATCTGCAGATTGATCATTGTGCAACACGCATATTTATGTGCAATGCATATTTATGTGAAGACTTCAAGCATGCATTAATTTCATCCTCTGGTGTGGATCGTGCAATCACGGGCAATGTTTGTCGAAAATCACCAGGCAATAATATCAATGCACCACCGAAAAGTTGTTGATTGCCACGTAAATCTTTCATTGTACGATGTCTCCAGTTGTCTCCAGTGATTTTTTGTGGCTCATTGAACATTCATCTAATAGAACAATTGCTGCTTGTAAGTAATAAAATTATCCAAAAGAATTTGCTTCGGCAAAATTTATATCTGTTTACGTCGGAATCCAAATGAAAAAGAAAGCACACTGGGTACATTGGGTGGTGTGAATAAAAAATAAGCAAGTGTCTTCTGATATGTGACATCTTGAAAACTTCAAAAGTGTCAAGTGTGAAAATGAAATTTAATATCGATAATGGATAATATTGATATTATCGATATTGTAGACAATTTTTCTTTATGTAAAAAACTTTTGTAGACTATTTCAAACATTTAAAAAAAAAATCAGCGCAGGCGTTCTGCGATTTTAGATATATATATCAAAACAGTGGGCGCAAAAGTGGGCGTGGTCAATTTTTCTTTCAGTAAACACTTAAATTGGATTACTACGAACATTTAAAAAAAAAATTATCCAAATCGGTCCAGCCGTTTTCCGATTTTAGATAAATCGAAAAAAGTGGGCGCAAAAGTGGGCGTGGTCAATTTTTCTTTCCGACAAAACTTAAATTGGATTACTTCGAACATTTGAAAAAAAATTAACCAAATCGGTCCAGCCGTTTTCCGATTTTAGATAAATCAAAAAAAGTGGGCGCAAAAGTGGGCGTGGTCAATTTTTCTTTCCTTAAAAACCTAACTTGGACTAAAACGAACATTCAAAAAAAAAAAATTATCCAAATCGGTCCAGCCGTTCTGAAGTGATGCGATTTCAACCAAACGTACACTTCTTTTTATATATATAGATATTTTATATTTTATATTTTATATTTTATATTTTATATTTTATATTTTATATTTTATATTTTATATTTTATATTTTATATTTTATATTTTATATTTTATATTTTATATTTTATATTTTATATTTTATATTTTATATTTTATATTTTATATTTTATATTTTATATTTTATATTTTATATTTTATATTTTATATTTTATATTTTATATTTTATATTTTATATTTTATATTTTATATTTTATATTTTATATTTTATATTTTATATTTTATATTTTATATTTTATATTTTATATTTTATATTTTATATTTTATATTTTATATTTTATATTTTATATTTTATATTTTATATTTTATATTTTATATTTTATATTTTATATTTTATATTTTATATTTTATATTTTATATTTTATATTTTATATTTTATATTTTATATTTTATATTTTATATTTTATATTTTATATTTTATATTTTATATTTTATATTTTATATTTATATTTTATATTTTATATTTTATATTTTATATTTTATATTTTATATTTTATATTTTATATTTTATATTTTATATTTTATATTTTATATTTTATATTTTATATTTTATATTTTATATTTTATATTTTATATTTTATATTTTATATTTTATATTTTATATTTTATATTTTATATTTTATATTTTATATTTTATATTTTATATTTTATATTTTATATTTTATATTTTATATTTTATATTTTATATTTTATATTTTATATTTTATATTTTATATTTTATATTTTATATTTTATATTTTATATTTTATATTTTATATTTTATATTTTATATTTTATATTTTATATTTTATATTTTATATTTTATATTTTATATTTTATATTTTATATTTTATATTTTATATTTTATATTTTATATTTTATATTTTATATTTTATATTTTATATTTTATATTTTATATTTTATATTTTATATTTTATATTTTATATTTTATATTTTATATTTTATATTTTATATTTTATATTTTATATTTTATATTTTATATTTTATATTTTATATTTTATATTTTATATTTTATATTTTATATTTTATATTTTATATTTTATATTTTATATTTTATATTTTATATTTTATATTTTATATTTTATATTTTATATTTTATATTTTATATTTTATATTTTATATTTTATATTTTATATTTTATATTTTATATTTTATATTTTATATTTTATATTTTATATTTTATATTTTATATTTTATATTTTATATTTTATATTTTATATTTTATATTTTATATTTTATATTTTATATTTTATATTTTATATTTTATATTTTATATTTTATATTTTATATTTTATATTTTATATTTTATATTTTATATTTTATATTTTATATTTTATATTTTATATTTTATATTTTATATTTTATATTTTATATTTTATATTTTATATTTTATATTTTATATTTTATATTTTATATTTTATATTTTATTTTATATTTTATATTTTATATTTATATTTTATATTTTATATTTTATATTTTATATTTTATATTTTATATTTTATATTTTATATTTTATATTTATATTTTATATTTTATATTTTATATTTTATATTTTATATTTTATATTTTATATTTTATATTTTATATTTTAATTTTATATTTTATATTTTATATTTTATATTTTATATTTATATTTTATATTTTATATTTTATATTTTATATTTTATATTTTATATTTTATATTTTATATTTTATATTTTATATTTTATATTTTATATTTTATATTTTATATTATTTTATATTTTATATTTTATATTTTATATTTTATATTTTATATTTTATATTTTATTTTATATTTATATTTTATATTTTATATTTTATATTTTATATTTTATATTTTATATTTTATATTTTATATTTTATATTTTATATTTTATATTTATATTTTATATTTTATATTTTATATTTATATTTTATATTTTATATTTTATATTTTATATTTATATTTTATATTTTATATTTTATATTTTATATTTTATATTTTATATTTTATATTTTATATTTTATTTTTATATTTTATATTTTATATTTTATATTTTATATTTATATTTTATATTTTATATTTTATATTTTATATTTTATATTTTATATTTTATATTTTATATTTATATTTTATATTTATATTTTTATATTTTATATTTTATATTTTATATTTATATTTTATATTTTATATTTTATATTTTATATTTTATATTTTATATTTTATATTTTATATTTTATATTTTATATTTTATATTTTATATTTTATATTTTATATTTTATATTTTATATTTTATATTTTATATTTATATTTTATATTTTATATTTTATATTTTAGATTTTATATTTTATATTTTTATATTTTATATTTTATATTTTATATTTTATATTTTATATTTTATATTTTATATTTTATATTTTATATTTTATATTTTATATTTTATATTTTATATTTTATATTTTATATTTTATATTTTATATTTTATATTTTATATTTTATATTTTATATTTATATTTTATATTTTATATTTTATATTTTATATTTTATATTTTATATTTTATATTTTATATTTTATATTTTATATTTTATATTTTATATTTTATATTTTATATTTTATATTTTATATTTTATATTTTATATTTTATATTTTATATTTTATATTTTATATTTTATATTTTATATTTTATATTTATATTTTATATTTTATATTTTATATTTATATTTTATATTTTATATTTTATATTTTATATTTTATATTTTATATTTTATATTTTATATTTTATATTTATATTTTATATTTTATATTTTATATTTTATATTTTATATTTTATATTTATATTTTATATTTTATATTTTATATTTTATATTTTATATTTTATATTTTATATTTTATATTTTATATTTTATATTTTATATTTTATATTTTATATTTTATATTTTATATTTTATATTTATATTTTATATTTTATATTTTATATTTTATATTTTATATTTTATATTTTATATTTTATATTTTATATTTTATATTTTATATTTTATATTTTATATTTTATATTTTATATTTTATATTTTATATTTTATATTTTATATTTTATATTTTATATTTTATATTTTATATTTTATATTTTATATTTTATATTTTATATTTTATATTTTATATTTATATTTTATATTTTATATTTTATATTTTATATTTTATATTTTATATTTTATATTTTATATTTATATTTTATATTTATATTTTATATTTTATATTTATATTTTATATTTATATTTTATATTTTATATTTTATATTTTATATTTTATTTATATTTTATATTTTATATTTTATATTTTATATTTTATATTTTATATTTTATATTTTATATTTATATTTTATATTTTATATTTTATATTTATATTTATATTTATATTTTATATTTTATATTTTATATTTTATATTTTATATTTTATATTTTATATTTTATATTTATATTTTATATTTTATATTTTATATTTTATATTTTATATTTTATATTTTATATTTTATATTTATTATTTTATATTTTATATTTTATATTTTATATTTTATATTTTTATATTTTATATTTATATTTTATATTTTATATTTTATATTTTATATTTTATATTTTATATTTTATATTTTATATTTTATATTTTATATTTTATATTTTATATTTTATATTTTATATTTTATATTTTATATTTTATATTTTATATTTATATTTTATATTTTATATTTTATATTTTATATTTTATATTTTATATTTTATATTTTATATTTTATATTTTATATTTTATATTTTATATTTTATATTTTATATTTTATATTTTATATTTATATTTTATATTTTATATTTTATATTTTATATTTTATATTTTATATTTTATATTTTATATTTTATATTTATATTTTATATTTATATTTTATATTTTATATTTTATATTTTATATTTTATATTTTATATTTTATATTTTATATTTTATATTTTATATTTATATTTTATATTTTATATTTATATTTTATATTTTATATTTTATATTTTATATTTTATATTTTATATTTTATATTTTATATTTTATATTTTATATTTTATATTTTATATTTTATATTTTATATTTTATATTTTATATTTTATATTTTATATTTTATATTTTATATTTTATATTTATATTTTATATTTTATATTTTATATTTTATATTTTATATTTTATATTTTATATTTTATATTTTATATTTTATATTTTATATTTTATATTTTATATTTTATATTTTATATTTTATATTTTATATTTTATATTTTATATTTTATATTTTATATTTTTATATTTTATATTTTATATTTTATTTTATATTTTATATTTTATATTTTATATTTTATATTTTATATTTTATATTTTATATTTTATATTTTATATTTTATATTTTATATTTTATATTTTATATTTATATTTTATATTTTATATTTTATATTTATATTTTATATTTTATATTTTATATTTTATATTTTATATTTTATATTTTATATTTTATATTTTATATTTTATATTTTATATTTTATATTTTATATTTTATATTTTATATTTTATATTTTATATTTTATATTTTATATTTTATATTTTATATTTTATATTTATATTTATATTTTATATTTATATTTTATATTTTATATTTTTATATTTATATTTTATATTTTATATTTTATATTTATATTTTATATTTTATATTTATATTTTATATTTTATATTTTATATTTATATTTTATATTTTATATTTTATATTTTATATTTTATATTTTATATTTTATATTTTATATTTTATATTTTATATTTTTATTATTTTTATATTTTATATTTTATATTTTATATTTATATTTTATATTTTATATTTTATATTTTATATTTTATATTTTATATTTTATATTTTATATTTTATATTTTATATTTTATATTTTATATTTTATATTTTATATTTTATATTTATATTTTATATTTTATATTTTATATTTTATATTTTATATTTTATATTTTTATATTTATATTTTATATTTTATATTTTATATTTTATATTTTATATTTTATATTTTATATTTTATATTTTATATTTTATATTTTATATTTTATATTTTATATTTTATATTTTATATTTTATATTTTATATTTTATATTTTATATTTTATATTTTATATTTTATATTTTATATTTTATATTTTATATTTTATATTTTATATTTTATATTTTATATTTTATATTTTATATTTTATATTTTATATTTTATATTTTATATTTTATATTTTATATTTTATATTTATATTTTATATTTTATATTTTATATTTTATATTTTATATTTTATATTTTATATTTTATATTTTATATTTTATATTTTATATTTTATATTTTATATTTTATATTTTATATTTTATATTTTATATTTTATATTTTATATTTTATATTATATTTATATTTTATATTTTATATTTTATATTTTATATTTTTATATTTTATATTTTATATTTTTATATTTTATATTTTATATTTTATATTTTATATTTTATATTTTATATTTTATATTTTATATTTTATATTATATTTTATATTTTATATTTTATATTTTATATTTTATATTTTATATTTTATATTTTATATTTTATATTTTATATTTTATATTTTATATTTATATTTTATATTTTATATTTTATATTTTATATTTTATATTTTATATTTTATATTTTATATTTTATATTTTATATTTTATATTTTATATTTTATATTTTATATTTTATATTTATATTTTATATTTTATATTTTATATTTTATATTTTATATTTTATATTTTATATTTTATATTTTATATTTTATATTTTATATTTTATATTTTATATTTTATATTTTATATTTTATATTTTATATTTTATATTTTATATTTTATATTTTATATTTTATATTTTATATTTTATATTTTATATTTTATATTTTATATTTTATATTTTATATTTTATATTTTTATATTTTATATTTATATTTTATATTTTATATTTTATATTTTATATTTTATATTTTATATTTTATATTTTATATTTTATATTTTATATTTTATATTTTATATTTTATATTTTATATTTTATATTTTATATTTTATATTTTATATTTTATATTTTATATTTTATATTTATATTTTATATTTTATATTTTATATTTTATATTTTATATTTTATATTTTATATTTTATATTTTATATTTTATATTTTATATTTTATATTTTATATTTTATATTTTATATTTTATATTTTATATTTTATATTTTATATTTTATATTTTA